>JAULCC010291363.1:0-12124 GCA_032358795.1 Nuttallia obscurata | reverse complement strand
ACTCCTCCCACCCTCACCTTATGTATCAACAGGCCAAAGTCCAAACACACTATTCCCATCATCACCTTATGTGCAAACAGGCCAAAGTCCAAACACACTATTCCCATCATCACCTTATGTGTCAACAGGCACCAGTCCAAGCGCACTCCTGCCATCATCACCTTATGTGTCAACAGGCCAAAGTCCAAACACACTATTCCCATCATCACCTTATGTGTCAACAGGGCCAGTCCAACCACACTCCTCCCAACCTCACCTTATGTGTCAACAGGCCAAAGTCCAAACACACTATTCCCATCATCACCTTATGTGTAAACAGGCCAAAGTCCAACCGCACTCCTGCAATCATCACCTTATGTGTCAACGGGCCAAAGTCCAAACACACTATTCCCATCATCACCTTATGTGTAAACAGGCCAAAGTCCAAACACACTATTCCCATCATCACCTTATGTGTCAACAGGCACCAGTCCAACCGCACTCCTGCCATCATCACCTTATGCAGGCCCCAGTCAAACTACACTCCTCCCATCATCACCTTATGCAGGCCCCAGTCAAACTGCACTCCTCCCATCATCACCTTATGTGTCAACAGGCCCCAGTCAAACTACATGTACACTCCTCCCAATCATCACCTTATGTGTCAACAGGGCCAGTCCAACCACACTCCTCCCACCCTCACCTTATGTTTCAAAAGACCAAAGTCCAAACACACTCCTCCCACCCTCACCTTATGTTTCAACAGACCCTAGTCCAACCACGCTATTCCCAATCATCACCTTATGTGTCAACAGGCTCAAGTCTAACCACCCTCCTGTCACTATTACCTTATGTGTCAACAGGCCACAGTCCATCCACACTCCTTTCATCATCATCTTATTGATCAATAGGAACCATCCCAGCCACACTTCTCCAAGCATCCCCGTATGTGTAAGCTAGTCCCAGAATAACCACAGAATTCGCATTTATCCTGCCCGTTGATTTTGAAAGCCCACCTTTTTTGTTTCATTACAAAACATTGCTACAGGCATCAAACACGTCCCAAAATGATTGGCCGTAGAAGTTGACACATATGGACACTGTGGCAATGTGTCGCTAGGATAGATACAAACAATACAGTCTGATTTGAAGACGCCTACGAGAACATAGACCATGTGTCCCTGATGATGTTCTGATTGAAGCAACATTTTTTAACAGATTTGATAGAAGTGTAGTTAGCGGTTGACATAGATACCGGAAAATACCGGGTACCTGAAACAAAAAGTTTTTGTAAAATTTAAATTAACCAACAAAAGAAGAAGACATATGTTTTTTATTTGCATTCATCTAAGTAACATTTAAAAACTTATCGCAATGTCTGTGATTTAATTCCAGGATTCTCAACTACAGTCAAATCCTTATACATATACATTTAGTAAGACAATGTCCATTTTAAGAACCAAAGCCTGATAAACAAAATACTGTTTTGTTGGACGCTGGGCTTTAGCTAAGAATGTTCAGACTAACAGCGATATACTCCAGTCGAGTTTATCTAATGCTTATTAATTAAATCTTAAAATATCCAACATCCTTATTGATTTCACATGGTAGAACACTGCGTAAATGTGACTGTTCTAGTCCCATAGTCCCATATTTTAGTCATAGCAAGGATGGTAACTTTAAAAGGAGTTCATTCCATTACGTATGCACCCTGGGGGCAACGAACTGTATTTCCTTAATCTTAATATCACAATTACATCTCTGCAACAGCTTCAACTTCGGAAGTGTCACAAGCACAAACTAAGCAGCTTATTTAGTATTTATCAATAAGTTAACCTAAGCCTGCTTAGCGATCATGATAAAGTATGCAAACAGCTTAGATCCAGATTAAACGCCGAGTAACTCGGCGTCTAATCCGGATCCAATTTGTTTGACACTCGGCCAATTGTTTCGCCAAATATTGGGCGATTCTGCTGAAGTTTAAAATCTAGGCAGACGACAGTTTAAGCAGACGACATTTTTTTCAGCAGGCTAAGTGTTAAAGACGGCGATAGATCACCTCCGGGAAACTGAATTTCATTCAAACCATTGTCGAGCAGATACGTAAATGGTTAATTTAAGTCCGATTTATGAAATTATCCTTTAGTAATTCATAAATATTTCAGCTAGATCTCGGCAATACAAATATTTGATAATAGACCTGTACACATTTGCATAGGTCTTTCATTCTTCGTACTTACCTACTAAACAACAAAATAAACAATAATAATGGCTTTCCTTCCATGTCCCATAGGATTTGGGGTTAGCATTACGACTTATTCGTCTGTGCCAGAAGAAAATGACCGCATGGGGTTCAATCTCCCGTGTGCAAATGCTATACAATGGGTAGGTAAATGAACCAGTGAGGTCTACAAAAGAGTTCTCACCCTTTTCCCTCTCTCAGGGACGTCCATTAGCCATAGATGGCATACAATACCGTTTATGAAACAAACCTAAAAGGGTATTCCTATATAGCACGATCTTAGATATGTATCTACCCTTATTGCTGTGTAATATTTCTCGCTTTTAATGAAATAAATTTCTGTAAAATCTTTAAAGATTGAAAAAAGATATATAAATGAAATTGTAGATACTATGTTTTCTCTGAAGACGTCATCGGCTATATTTAGTGGCTAATTACTACTCTTTTTTTAATTCTACTATGCGTCAAGCATATGATTGCGCAAATATTAGCAATATCAGAAAACAGTAATTACACATACTTGAGACGCTTGATTATAGAAAACCGCTACACTGTGACGTAAATAGGACATATTTACATGTATATATATAGATAGATTTATAGATATCTTAACATAGTTGTTTGGTTGCCGCAGTAGTGATTTATAGTAATTAGCAAAAGAACTGTCCAACTATCTAGGTACGTTAGAAAGAATGACATGAAATTATGGTCGAATCAGGGCCTTCTGTCACCTTCAAAATGCTGAATCAAATTTTATGAGAAAGTTTGCAGCATCTATTTTAAGGACAATATGTAAGTGTAAGACCGACATGTAATTAAAAAAAAGGATCAAAGCGATGCTTTACTTACGAAACTTACACGTATAGTTCTACTTGCAAGGAGTAATGGCGCTATACATTCGACCGTCATATCTATCGGAGGGCGATCGCCATGACATTACCATGCAACCCCCTATTAAAGCAAAAAGCAACCCTAAGGCCAAAAGAAAAACAATAGTGAAAGAATTTTTAAATTCTGACTACAATCAAAGAAACTGCAAGAAATTCAAAAATATAAAAAAAAAATCTTCATACATTATGCAAATGTAACCAGGTAAGAAAAGGTGCCGTGGCTAGAATCCGGGGGTCTTCGGTTAAGCGTACCGACCCTATCAGGCCGGTTGAAGGACGTAGTTCTTGAAGAAAACCAATGTGCCAGTTTAAAGTGGTAATTGTTAAATTAGTGAGAAAACTGCCTTGCTGAACATAGATCTATATTTTTTATGATATACTGACTGAAATGTTATCCTTTTGGTGATACTTTTTCATGACTATTTGTATGCTATGGCTACGATAATCACCTGCTAATAGCCAAAAATGAAAGTAGTATGTTGTTTTTTTATGGTGAGTGCATATATTGAGAGCTAGCATAAACTTTGTTCAGCCTTCTCGAATGTTTTCTGTGATGAACTGAAAAAACAACTGGTTGCAGAGTAGACACATCGTGGAGACATAGCTGAATTTTTTTCTGGAGTGAGACCTGGAATTGGAAATATGTTACACTACATATGGGTATAGAGTCAATGGGCCGACAACTTGGCCTAGTTCGACCACCGACTATTGTTACTGTAGTATGGCTATAGTCGAACAAGGCCCATATATGTTTAGTTATTTTTATATATAGGCTTAGTTAAATTGCAATAACTTAAATTGTGTGTATGTATATATTTATATATATATAATACTTCCAAAATATAAAAAAACCTGTGATGAGGATAAGTTTGACCACAGAGACCTGGCTTGAACATATTTAATTTTACCTAATAATTTACCATAGATGACCATTTAAAGAAATTTGGTACTATCTAAGGATTCTCCATGTGAAGTTAAGTCAAATTCTGTTCTGTAGTTTCAAAGATTTTGTTTGAAGAAATTGTTAACTGAAGAAAAGAGGTTTGAAACATATTTGTGACCTCGATTGGCCTTTCGGACCGGTAGAGCTAAAATCTATTATTATACTGACCATAGAACTTAACATAAATTAGCAAATATTGTTCAAAGCAGTCATATACAATGTTTGTTTTCCAAGCAAACATTTGGCTAAACATGTTTGGTTTTTTTCCAGATATAAACCTAATGTGCACGTTATGATGTAATCTTTCTTTTTCTAACATGGAGCTGCAATTAGACTTAAGTGCATTAAAGTACATACAATTAAACTCTCCAATTTTGAAGTCAGCTGAGTTAGAAAACAACGATCAAAAGCAAACATTTAGTGTAAAAAGAAATAAAACGAAAATATGTGAAGTCTGGTTAAACTTTGCCATTGAAGTAAAATTGACGAAACATAATATATAACGAAACACTGAAATAAAATGAAATACAAAAAGATATAAGGAATACAAATAAGATTTCAAATAGGGAAAGAAAAAAGAAATTAAAAAAAGAAATAATGAAGAAATCTTAATTAATACAAAAAAAAAAAACATATTAAAAAAAAGATTCCCTCCACGCGGTCGTCCTGTCACCCAGCTACCGCGATGAGCGTGGCTTAACTTTGTGTCTGCTGAATCTGCTTCACCATGTCGCTGGTAAATTTACATTCGACAAAATGCAATTCATAAAAATAACATAAAATTTATTTATTTTACTTTGCTCTTATTCAACTCTTTAGGGTTGACCTTTGATGATTTGCATCAATACTTTTCTTGTTTAAAATGTATTTTGTCTCTCATAGTGTAAATGATTATGAAAATGATCTGATATACAGAAGAATATTGATTCATAGCACACACAACCCATGAAGGCATCGAAAATGGAATAACAGGTAAGAAATATAAGTTTGTATCAATATTATATATGTTTCAATTAGTATCAACAACTGCATCATGATGGCAAAAAACAGGCAGAAAAAAGAGAAGAAGAAAAAACACCAACTATACAAAAAAAGGAAACTACCCACAATACCGGAGTTTATCAAAAACTTTTAGTTCCGTTCTTAGCATTGCGTTAAAAAGCCACGGTTTGCATCATAAATAGAGGATATCTGATGAGTTTTCACTTTATATAAAATTTTATTAGACAAGTCCTGAAATCTTTATAAGCGAAGTCTAGGAAAGGTAACGCCTCACCTGTGATGGCGTTAATAGTCTTTATTTTAAGTAGTCCCCCTTTATATTGTAACGCGAATGCATACAACGTAGCAAAGACAGATAAACCGTTTTATAGAGATAGGAAAGTTATTCCCTAGGTTAGGAAAGGTAGACCAACAGCACAGTCCTATCTAAGATGGCAGTCGTGAGGATAGGTTTTGGACATAGGAGACCGCCATATTGTGCTACGGACGCGCCTAGCAAGCTATTTTCGCTAGCTTTCCTACCTTACTCTCCCTATATGTAAAAAGGCGCCTAAGATCACCTCGGCTATATTCAACGCTAAAGAAATAGCCGAGGTGTTCCGATTGGAATGCTTAGTCCGTAGGCGCATTTTTTATAGATAGGGAGAGTAGGTAGGAAAGCTAGGAAAGATAGCGGTCTTAAAAAACGCGTGGTAGGCCTGTAACCAGTACGCAGGTAACCAGACTACACGCGGCCATAGATCAACATGGCGGCCTCCTCTGTCAACCAATCAAAACCGATCCTCACCACCGCCATTTTAGCTAGGACTGTGCTGTTGGTCTACCTTTAATACCAAGGGGCTAACTTTCCAACCTCTCTGAAACGCATTATCTATCTTTGCTACGTAGGGCCTAAGTAGAGGCTTGCTATGCTAACTATAAAAAACGCGCCTCTTACGTTTGTTTGTTTATTTGCAGAGTTACGTCCCTTTATACAATCTAGGGCTAATGTACGCTCTAGAGAGAGGGATAAGATTTTTCTATAGAGATTTCTGGTTCTTTTACGTATAAAGTGGTATACGGAGGACTGAAACAAGCCGGTCAGTTTATCCTGACACCAACTGAACTAGTCAAAATGCTAACCACAAATCCTGAGCGCCAAGGAGGGAAAGCCCTTACTACCAGTTTTTAAGTTTTAGGTTGGACTCGGTCGGAGATCGAACCCACGACCTCCCGCACCGGAGGCGGACGCTCTACTACAAGTGCATTGACTTAATATGGCATCAACTAATAGTACAAGATGACATCACCTGAGACATGATGAAATAAAATGTATAAAATGACTTTCCTGATACTGGAGTTATATACATTGGATATAGTTGATTTTTAACACCTTTGTGATTTAGAATCGTGAATTAACATTAATTAAGCATCAACTCTTTTTATCGATGCTTTTTACATCTTATATATGATATAGAAAATGGGCTCATACTTCTTATGTGCCAATATACTATCATACCGAGACCATTTCCAAGGTTAACATGTACCAAACAGCCTCAATCGGCTACCTTCAGGACTTTGATTCTCAATATAGTATACGAGATAGATGATAACGACGCTGCCATGTTCTATTCTAGTCTGTCTTTGTGTTAATAGGCCTAGCTACCCCCTCCCCTCCTCCCTCCCCCTCCTGGTAATGTCCGAGGTTATTTTCGTGTAGATTAATGCATTTATCTACGTTAGATTTATTCCGGCATTTTGCAAGGAAAGTGTGTATTTCTGTTGAGAAATACTCCTTGAGAAGTCTGTGCAGTTCATGCTAGACAGCTAGACAAGAAGTTTGAAACAGCTATGTCTGCGATTTTGTATATGTTTTAACACAAAAAGACTTCTATCTCACCTAGTAGGTGTATTTGAATATAACAGATGGCAGAAATCTCAATTTTGACATATAGAAGTAAGATTTTAAAATTATATTTTTTGTTTGTTATTAGCCTGTTTACTCGAAACCCGCATGTCAACTAACGTATTCATGCGCGAATAATCGACATCATTTCGCAATCGGAACACCTCGGCTTTTTCTTCCAAAATAGCTGTCTGTTCCGCAGAGTCGTCGTTCCTTACACCCACAAGTACATCTCTGCAACAGGCTCAGCTCCTGAAATGTCACGATTCGTGCACAAACTAAGCGGCTCCATTTTATAAAATATTTGTCTTAAAGTAGATTAGGGATGAAAAATACTTTTAGGAACTCCTCAGTCCCTTACATTCAAACCATGGGAACTGAACAAATTTTACAAGTAAAAGATGCACTTTTTCGTTGCTATTTACAGAGTGCGAATTGATATATCGATGTATTTTATAGAAGTGCTGACACAAACATGTAAAACGTCGACCTGATCGATTGTTCGTTTGATGAAAAGGTTGTTAGTTACGGGACAAATAGTAGGAAGCTATGTTACATTTAGTCTACCTCAAGGATGGCTTAATCTGTACCTTTTAGGTTGGGAAAATACTTTATAACCGTTGATTTCATTGTTTTGGAAATACATTGTTCATGTGACTCAAACATCACGTGAGCTTGAAAGTAGGTCGAGTCTATGACAATGAGCCGGAAGTGTAAGAGAGTGCCAAAACAGTATGTAGAAAAAGAGTCTATTCCGAGATTGCCGGAGACGGCCAAGTAGTTACGATTGTTCTTATAAAAACCGAATTTTCCAAAAAAAAGGGTGGGTATAAAACGCAGAAGGTCAGTACAGTGTCAATTGCCAAAAAGTGTGTGCTTCAAAGTTTCAAAGCAACAGCATACACAGTGTCTGAGAAAAAGCCTTCCACGCAAAGGTTGAACAAGAACTCTAAGACCAAAAAGGAGACACCATTCAGTCAAAATCTATTCCAGAGTTATGGGACTTGATATAAAGGTCATCGAATGATCCTAAATAAGTGTGTGAAGTTTCAAAGCAACTGTAGAAACAGTGCCTGAGAAAAGGCCTCGCACGCAAAGGTTAACCAAGCTTGCAACGCCAACGTAAACCCTGACGCCAGGGTGCTTACATAAGCGCCCCTATTCTTTGAATAGGCGAGCTTAAAAAGAATAGCACATTTTAACTCATTCAATTGGAAATTTATTAAACTCGTTTAATAAAAACTCACCAAAGCTCGTTCAGTTTTAGAAAACTCGTAATAAATTCCTGTAATGAATGATCACTTATGTTATAGCCTCTATTCATTCTGTTGCTATGATACCGACTGCATATTGTTCCACAGCTAAATGATTCAGGGTCGACGTGTCTGGTGTACGCCTCGTTATAATTCAAAAACCATAACCTAACACGATCATCCACACACGCACACACGACATCTTATATTACAAATAATTATTATAATTTGAAGATCTTGTTTTTCATATTTATCATGTTTTACGATTTCTTGGTTATTTAATCAGTTCATATGGACGGGAAAGTCTCTGCCAAGGGTATAACAGGAACTTATAGAGAAAGTACCCATTTCGGTATAGGTCTCCAAATAGAGTAGCACTCCATTTGTTTAAAAAAAAGCAGTGTAAGTGGACATATGTTTCTGATTTAATGTTCAATAGGGTTTTTATTCTGAAACAGAACTAAGCTGAATTGTACATATGGTAATCAGATTCTTAAACATGAGTGCTTCAAGTGAATATTTGACATTAACAAGCATGTTTTATAACAGTACAAGTATGACGGATAGGGGTTTGGATAATACAACCACCCCTAATCTACAGAACATGGTGCCACTCTCGGACGTGTTTGTGCGGGCAGAAACAGGCGTAGCTGGAGCTACAGTTTCACTCAACTTGATTATCTTATTCTGTCTTATTCGGCACGTTGACCAAACTCAAGAACAAACATTAAAATATCAGCTCGCTTCGATAACCATAAATGACATAGTTACAGCAGTTTCCACAACACTTTTGGGAACAACAAAATTCGCCATTGTCAAGTACAACCAGGTCGTGTGTGCGTCCGTTCTATTGCTGTATTCTATGACTCAGCTCGCGTCCATACTAAACCTGACTATGATTGGCATATTCCGCCTTTTGGTCATCAAAAACATTCAGAAAACGTCATATAAAAGCTGGTACAACAGACGTGTTTTTGTGTTGGCTTCTGTTCTCTGCATATGGGCTTTCTCCGTAGGCTTTCATATTGTCCTGTACATCACCTTAGCGAAAGAAAAGTTGTACTACGAATCCTGTTTATATGTGACATTGTTTGGAGACAAACTGGTGCAATTTGTCAACATTACAACGCTGGTGCTTGTACCTGCGTTAATAGTTGTAGACGTGGTAAATATTGCCATTATATTTATATTAAAAACAAAGCTTAAAATGCAAGAGATAAAAACCAAAAGCTGTTGCATGTGTCGAAGACAGAAGAAACGTCTACCAATAAACATATCAAAGTCCCAGTCTTCTCCAAACAATCAAACAGACTCGTTCGTTGAGTCAAAGTTGATTTCTGATCGATCTGATGATGTATTCAACAATACCATACCAATGACCCGACTTTCTCCACAAAGTCATGAAGACAACACTATATCTTTTCTTCGTTCAGCTGATCATCTAAGCACTGGCTCGAGTCATGCCTCCTATCCTCCAGCTGAGAGAAGTGATGGTGCTACAGATTTAGACACAGCTTTGAATGAAAATGCAAACGTCGCTGAACAACAAAGTAGAAAACATTTGAACCATGCTGTTGTAACAATTGGAATGGTATTGTTTGCCATAAACCTTTCTTCATTACCGAATGTGGTGGCACGTTGCGTGAGGTTGGTTACGAACATTGAAATTAATGTGATCGCAACTGCCAGTGTCTACATGTCACTGAATGCTTTGTTGGACCCATTTGTGTATTGTCTGCGAGTTGAGGAGATTAAAAAAACAATTACAGAAACTTTTCAGAGTCTCTTCTTCCGAATTTGCTGCAGGAAAACGAACAGAGAAGTCCATACGTAAAGCAACATAAGGATGCACACAATGGCGTACCACGACTAACAGTGACTTTAAAACAACATAGTAAGGATGTACAAAGGCCGATGAGCATAAATGTTTGATCCAAGTCACGACTAATGGTGTACGTGAACGTTTTATCGTTGTCACGACCAACATTGTAGGTGAATGTTTTATCGTTGTCACGACCAACATTGTAGGTGAACGTTTTATCGTTGTCATGACCAACATTGTAGGTGAACCTTTTATCGTTGTCACGACCAACATTGTAGGTGAACCTTTTATAGTTGTCACGTATCGTTGTCACGACCAACATTGTAGGTGAACGTTTTATCGTTGTCACGACCAAAATTGTAGATGAACGTTATATCGTTGTCACGACCAACATTGTAGGTGAATGTTTTATCGTTGTAACCAGTTGCAGTGAACGTTAATATTGTGTCTGTGTAACGTTTTACCACCTAGTGTATTGTAAAATCTAAAGCCAAAATAATCTATTTCTTTTGGATTTAAACATACAGTTTCTCTCCAATATATAGCTAATATAGTATATAAATACTAAGTCAATGGGCAAAATCAATATTTTAACATAGTAATATGGTACTTGTAGAAATAACATCTTTAACAAAGACTGAACATGCCAGATATTAAATCACACGTACTTTAATATTTCACTGATAATTGTCTTTTTCGTTTTTATAGCACAACACTGTAGCATAAGGATCTGTGATGTTAGTAAATAGCACGAGAGATAAAAAATGATATATCTCATACACATATTTTTAGTGACTGTAGTCAAATTATTTTCAGGTGTTCAGATATATTCCAAAGGTTATAGATTTTATAGATACTTAGCTAGGCATATATTTTCAGTTGTTAATAATATCATGCTCAAATGTGCAGATATATATTACAAGGTTTGTAGATTTGATAGATAGATCTACTAAGCTATGCATATATTTTCAGTGATTGTAGTCAAATTATGTTCAGATTTGCAGATATATTACAAAGTTTGTAGATTTTGTAGATCGTATGTAAACCATATTTTAAAACCTTATATTTCATAAGTTTAGTGTAGTGAATATTGTAAATAGTGAAATCTGCGATAATCAGTTCAACATCAAAATACAAGCTTGTTTTTATCCATGTCAGTATGATACGCAATCATAAATTAAAGTTTATTCTCATGTATAGTGCGTGTATATCAACATTGACCTGTGTATACAACAGTACATACACATTCATGTACATATTCACAACATGTCTCATACAGTAGGGCCAAACTAGCGTGTAAATCTACTTATATCTCACGTAAACAACGTGACCAATTACATATGTGCACCAACCTAGACTATACACAGTCAATGTTAACCCTCGTGTCAGTACCTGTGATTTCGTTCCAAATTACTGCCGACACATTCCTGATCTTTCAATTTCTAAAAAATTACAATATATATCTACTGCTTATATTAACTTAAGTAAAACAAATATTATTCAAATTGCCAATCGTACATCTCTCTTCATACTACGTTTGTCAAACTAGTTCAGCTATAATTACTTGGTTTAAAGTTAGCAGATAAAATGTGCTTAAATTGTGCATGTACGTGTTACATAGTAACCACTTGTTGCTATGGTCATTTTGAAAATCTGTTTGGATATTGAACTGAAACTTACTTTAGTCTGTGTACAAAGAACTTACTTTTATTACAAAGCCACGATTTCCATAGTAATTATATAAATCCACAAATTTTGGACTGCTGTGATTGATTTCATATATTTTTCTATTTTACATCGAAACAAAAACACTGTTAAAGAATCCAGTTATATGCTTTATTACGGTACTCGTACGTACTTCGTAAGTATACGAATAAACGCAGACTTTTGCTCGTTTTGAAAGCAATCAGGTACAGCCAAACTAACACGCTGCGCACGGACTTGTTGTGCAAAACAATCCATACAACATGTATGTTGAATCGAGATGATTTTGTAGACTTATAGGCAACTAGAAGCTTTTTTCCAAACATATTTCGTTTCAAAAGTACTAACATTTTTCCGGGTGTAATTTAACATCCACCAGTAAAATGCCGTTGTTTAATTGATCA
>JAULCC010290920.1:0-12128 GCA_032358795.1 Nuttallia obscurata | reverse complement strand
ACAAAATCAGCCTTTTATATGAAAAAAAAGTTATCGAAAAAAAAAAGTTATCGCCTACGGACCCTATTTTTTTGGGGCATGTAAGTGGAAACAAACAACGTTTTTTTTACGCCTTATGATGTTAAAGATCTCTGTCTACTTATCATCATGTTATTTTATTAATTATACAGATGGATGGGGTTCTGTTGCTATTGTGATCACTTATCATGGGAAGTTAAACTGTCGTGATATTTAGCGCATAAATTGTCAATTTGCTCTGTTTATTTGCCATACAGGACACGTGTGTTGCGCGTTTGTTTTGCCACATTTGGCGCTTGAGTTGTCACTTGTTGTGCATCTGTCATACTTGGTTCTTGCGTTGCCGATTTTCTCTATTCATTTGTCATACTTGACACATGAGTTTCCAGTTTGCTCTGTTCATTTTTCATACAGGGCACACGAGTTGCAAATTTGCTTTGTTAATTTGTCACAGTTGGCGCTTGAGTTGTCATTTGTTTTGCATCTGTCATACTCGGCGCCTGAGTTACCGATTTTCTCTGTTCATTTGTCATACTCGGCACAGGAGTTGCCAAGTTGCTCTGTTGATTTCTCAAATAGGGAAAATGAGTTGCGAATTTGCTCTATTGATTTGTCACAATTAGCGCTTGAGTTGTATTTGTTGTGCACCTGTTACATTCGGCGCCTGAGTTACCGATTTTCCCTGTCCACTCGTCATTATCGGCGATTGAGTAGCCACATTTTTCTGTTCACTTGTCAGACTAGACGCTTGAGTAGTTGACGATTTTCTTTGCTCATTTGTCGTACTGGATTCTAATTAAAGTATCTGAAATAACAAACAATCTATATGGACTTTGAATTGCAAAACCTTTTAAGCTCTTGGATTTCGAATAATGATGATGTGCACGTGCACACGTACCAAGATACTTGCATGACTTTCTGGTCAGCTCGTTTCCTATGTTGTATCTCCGATTGTGTTTATCCCTTTGTCTTTTCGTCATTCTGTCTATCTCTGTTTCTATTTCTTCTCTGTCTTCATGTGCATAGCTGTTTTAATTTGTTTCTCTGTATGAAAGAGAAATACAAAATTCGTTATACATGTTCTATATGTGTATATTTAACAGAAAGAACATGGTGTTAGGGGCACTATGTAAATATATTAACTGGTCAAGCAGATCTGAAGTAAGATATGGACCTCCTCGTCGCTTCGGTCCATATCTTACTTTAGGTATGACCGACCAGTCCATATATATTTGCATGGCGCCCGAAACATCATGTTCTATCTGTTAAAATATACCGAATATTAGAAAATCAAGATTTATTTACATTTCTCTCCACACGACATTTTTGTTTATCCACGAAAGGGAGCTAATTTTGCGATGCGTCGTAATTTTCACACGCCGTGATATTCCCTTTATGCTAATTATCCGAGTAATTTTTCTCAAACTCCAGGTCTGGCAAAGTATCCTCACTTGAAATCTGATCTTATCTGCAAAACACACATGAGAAAGATAGACAAACTCTTTTTACTTATAACAGCATAGCTATTTCCCTCTGTTGCTGATATATCAAAACGAAACCGCAAAACCACTACTGCTTTGACAAGGAAATCTTCAATTATCAAATTATAACCACGCGAAAAATAACGAAAATTTTAAAACGAATCGGTACATTTTAAGATTTTATACTGATCTTAGAGGAAATCATATCAACACATGCATAGTTCCATGAGAATGTCGTACCTGTTTCCTGTCTTCCTATCCAAACAAAAATATGTCGTATCCCTGTCGATTTCATTATTTACTCTGTTCGTGACCAATGAAGCATTGCTTGAAACAACTACGTCTGCAAATGTTTGATATATTGCTGTCAATGAAGAAAATAACGACGAAAAGAAAGATAATGCTGTTTATGAAAATGATATGAGAACAAGAATGAACTGTCTATTAAACAACCCCAATCCATTAAACTAATGAAACAAAAAAGTTGAAAATGCTAATAGAGCGATGTCAACCGACAATTTAAAAAATGAATATTTAAAATATGACACGTGTCAAACATATGCGCATTAAACTGGCAAAGCTTCTGTTCTATATTTTCAGAATACAAACCGAGGAATAATGTATCCCAATTATGAAGTCATTAGATACAGCGAATGGAACTCTAATAAGAAAGAATTTTAATAGGTTATATCGAATATGGTTATGCGGTTAATATCATTTTGCAAGTTTCGATGCACACACAAACCTATTTTGATTAACCGGCATTAACATAATGTACTTCTCAGCTTATACATACATGTAAATTATCAAACTTTTATTCTGATTAAAAATTTAAGATATTCATGATATTGTTGGAAAAATCAACAGTGTAAATTTAGCATTTAGATAGTGATTAATATTGACGATAACATATCAGTTACGAAATGTGTGTGCTTAATGTATTATCAGAAATATAAGATATACTTTTCAGTCTCAAGTAGATATATTTTAAAACACTGACTGAAAACACCAATATTGTCTATGGATGTTTTCTCTTTTTAAAGCATATAATAGGTAAAGCGATTCAAAAAAAATGATTCATTAATACATAGCAGTAGCATCTCCTTTACTTTTTTGTTAAAGAATGAAATGAATCAAACATAACTGTTTTTACCTCGTAAAAATACACATTAGTTTTACTGACTCACATCATCTATTCTAAATGCCAATTTAACATTTAAGTGAGGAATCCTTCCATCTGGCTTATGATACGACTGAGTCTGTATATATGTACAAGCCACGGCTTTATACTCATATTGATTATCAAACCATTTAGTAATATTCATATAACACAGTTTTTTCACATACTATTGCTTCATATCAAATTACTCTTAATGTCACACATAAAAACACACATCTTTAAAATATAGGTTAAAGTTTCTGATATGTGAACGTCCATTAGTAAAACCTTTCTCGTGAATGAGTCTTATAAAGATGCAATGGTTAATCTATCTCGAGTACGGAGCATAAATTTAAGCACCTTATGTATGTTTTATAAAAACTTTACTGGGGTGTAACTTGTGTTGAATAAAAAATATAATATATGTCTCGGATATAAGTCGCGTATCATATAATCTTTATCTGAATGGCTGTCATCCAAGTTTGTGTAATATATTCGTCACGGATTATAAACTTCAGCAAGTTTTATTTTATTTCTGCATATTTTATGATTTAATCGGGATCATTTTGCGCATTTCTTTAATAAGTATGTTATATTTGCCATGGATTATGTATTGAAACATGGTGGTGTATGTAAAATACTTCCATTAGTTTAAACATATTTTATTGTCATAATTACAATAGGATTGGGCAAAAGTTATTACAACATTACTAAAGCCCTCTCCTAACAAATATACAAAACACATAGTAACATGACAACAATAACGAATGAATATTTACAATGAACAACATAAGAGAAATGAATGCACACGGTTGAAGTAAAGAAGTAACTAAAGCTAGAAAATGTACCCTTAAAGTTGATACAGGTTATGAAGTATATAACTTTAACATGTTGCGTACACTACTTCCATTACTTTTGTCATGTTCCATTGCCACATTTCTAATACACTTCGTACCTCATAGAGCTGCTTCTATAATTTTATGACTTCGTATTTATTCTTTAGAGCCACATTTATCACATAAATTGGCCTCTGGGAGTGACATAAAGCTTTGATATAAAAATCATATGTAACTAGTTAGATAAACATAACTTGAAACCGGTTGATAAACGCGCTCAATTTAATAACACGGTACCATCTGCTGACGTTCCATATGACGTCATTTTCGGCAGGGCGTTGTTATGACATCGCGTTCTTAATCCCGCTTTTAACGGCAAAAACATAATTATACAGGAGATGTTTTGTCTAGTGTGTATAGTTGTATAGTTTTCTTAAAATATCACTTTATGTGATATAGAAGCTTATAGTCGTGTTAATTCAATATCATATTTATGAAACTCGTTGACTAAAATCATATGACACTCGCCAAGGCTCGTGTCCTATGTTTTTTAGTCACCTCATTTCATAAATATGATATTGAATTTATCTATTCTTTAGAATAAACAATTTGCTTGACATTTGAAGCAGTCACATAATCTTACACACTAGTTTCAGCCAAACTGTCTGACTGATTATCTGAGTCTGTTGAAATGACATTGTTTGGTCTGAAGTTTCAACCACGATGTTTAGAATAAATTACCTTTACTGCTCACGTAGAACTTCCTCTACATAGTCTACAACTTGGAACTGTTCAAATCTGATTGATTGATTGAGTAAGGTTTTACGGCACCACAACACTGTATAGTTATATTGTGCCATTCACGAAAAAACTTGTCTGATCCACATCTCATTTACATCGAGATAAAAATCAAGATAAAAAAAATGGGGTATGAATCAAACAAATTAATACCTGCTGGAGAATCAGAGATGCAGATACTCCAGATTCGCATTCAAACCCTGTCAGTCGCCTCTTACGATCATGCCAGGGTTTAGCAGTGGTCCAAATCCTTGCACGCCACATTAGGACGGCCAAGGCCCACATGGGGCCTATTCAAACTGAATGTAAGTTACGCTAGTTAAACTACACGCCAAATTGCACATGTTCAGATATGAATTGTTTCTATCAGTAACTTCTCAGAAAACCTAAGCCTATTGGAGTCATGTTGAGATGGGAACGGTTTTCACAATATTTTGTCCTTTTGCCATGTCCCTTTTTACACCTTCCTGCACAGAAATATATTTTTTTTCAAAAACTTCGGAGGGAACTTTTCTTGAACTGCGGCTTCAGTTCAATATCTGTGCATCACTCAGACATAAACGATCTTCCATGAGTTTTTATTTATTATCACTTTTAGTATACGAGTTGACTGAAACAATATGTCGCGAGCCTGCGAGCCTTGGCGAGCGTCATATCGTTTTGTCAACGAGTTTCCTGAAAATGGTAATGGATCAACAAGAATGTTAAATTTTATTCATCACATAAATAGGAAAATGTGTAAAATAAATACACAAATATTTCAATATTCACATCTTTCTTCCATAAGGCTGCTATTTTAGGCTAAAGTGATGTCATCGTGGTTTCCAGTTCAGCCAGGCGCTTTAAAGTACTTCACAGTGCCAGACTGGAACGTAAACATCATTAATACACTAGTGTTATATGATATTTAATTCATGGGTTTAATACACTGTCAGAGGTATTTTTATGTGATAAATATATATTTATACATTACTAGCAATAGTAATCACATAGTCATAACATAGTGATAACATTGTGATAGGTAACAAAACATTGTTCAGGTTAAAAAAAAAACTTGATTTCATCATCGAGTGCTCACATCAATTAACTGTAATTCGCGGAGTATATGAGGTCATTTAAATTTTTCTGACAAATAAAATATGAGATTTTACAAAAGCATTAGAACCCAGAAGCAAGGCTATAGAAAAACATTTGTTCCGTTTCGAATGGAATGTGGTCGCCTGCCGATCACCTAGGTTTTCCCCAGGTACTCCGGTTTGCTCCTACATAAGAACCACAAAACGCCTCCTTCCGAGCCAACGATAGGGTTTAGAGCCTAATATGAAAGAAATTGTTTCGCAATCTCTGTAAAATAAACAATTTTTAAAAAAAAAATAATGTGCATACTGTAAATACACAATCAAACGTGTACATATAATTTCAACAGATACCTGGTTTGTTTAATACACTATACATTTTAATACTGAACACCGCAAAAAAACAGTGCACTTGTATAAAATTACATGTTTGAGAAACGATAAGCCATCTTTATAGAATTAGTAATGATAATTTTGTTAAACGCCTATTTTCATGAATATTATCCACTTCAAATACATACTTTAAAAAACGATTTATGAAATACAGCATGTTTTCTTTTGCTCTGAAAGCAACTGCTGAAAATGTGTACAAATACTTGTTATCAATCCATAACTACCTTTTACAATTTCAAAAAGATTTTAATACTGTTTAAATTAATATTATTATAAAAGTTGAAATAAATTAAAGCAATTTATTAAAACATTTCAGAAGGATCGCATATAATTATGTCAGCAGTTCTTAACTCAAATATCACAAATACACAACAAACAATTAGAATAATGATTAAGCATGATTAAGCATCAAATGCATGCATTTCTACAAAAACAAACACATGATATCTTTCCTATATTAAGTGTTATCTTTTTAATGTTTTCATAGGTTTACAGTCATGCAAGCATTTATACAAAATAAGATGAACAAAAGCAAAAGGGCTGGGTCACAAGTTATGACAGTATTAGTTACGACCCGCCCGTTAGACATGTTTACCCTAAAATTGGAAACCTTTGTGTGTTTTGTCACGATATGGCTATACAATATTATAACGTAAATACCAACTTCTATTCATTTGTGTATACAGAACACAAAAAGAAATGTTCATTGGTACACACAGTGTTAACTGTGTTAAAGCCATCATAAAGCTCAAAATCACATTATTTTGCGTATTTTTTTTTTTTTTGCGATTCTATCAAGGTGTTTATCGCAATATTGAGTGTTAAAAAATGTCTCCTACGCAATTACAAATGCGAGAAATAGAAACAAACTTAAAGTCGAGTGTTTGTCAACACATCATTGTTAATATTCTAAACGCTACCGAGGTCAGCATGGAATATTACGAATCCTCTCGGAACGCTTCAGCTGTCATCGTCGACTTTTTGTTGCTCATGTTCTATTTAAATCCTACGTCAGATTTTAATGTATTCATATTATCACGGGGTATCACGAGACGCATTCGCCGCGTACATAATAGCCGATACCATTATCATAGTCAAATTGGGAATAAACACATTCAGGCATGTTGGAAGTTCTAGTCGAGCAGGATTTCAAACGACAGGGCGCATCGACGACATGCCCGATAGTTGACGTCCACGTGTACAACTCTTGGTCAAGAACTCTATGAAATGAAACACCACCGGTCTATTACTGCTGCTTACACACATCATGATAATGAATCAGTGGGCAAACTGTTCGTAATCGTCTGCTGAATAACGATTTATACGGATGATGTCTTTATGGCGCATGTGTTTTAACACAAAGTCATCGTGTTAATCGTCTTAATTGTACACATTCGTTGAATTCGAAGACGACGATGTCGTTCTCTTACCATACTTCTTAAATGGAGCACGCCTGAGATAGTTTGGACAAACGAGTGAGGCGTCGTCCCAACCCACCGGCTAACGTCAACGGACTACGTCAGGTTTAGGTCCATCTCGTCTACTCTCATTTCGTCTACCACCCAAAATGACACTGGTAGACAAAACTCTTCCCATTGCATCTACCCATTGCATTTGGGCATTTGGATTGCATTTGGGATTTTATCTCATTATGACGATATTTTTATCAATTATATTCCTTCTGCAAAAACAAACACACAGTTCCCTTGATTCTCTGTAAAACCCAGGCTGGATATTTGTTTTTACCTTACACCATTATCCCTACTCACCACCTTTAGAGTAGACGAGATGGGAATACTTCAAAATGGGAAAATAAGGAATAGACGAAATCGGAGTAAATGAGATGGGACGAAACCTTCGCCAAGTGCTCATTCAGGAATGGAACAGTTCCACAGGCAGAAAATGTCATTATAAATTTATAATCCGACGATGCAATGCAGTGGTCAACTCAAGAGGTAGTCATACCCGTTATTAAGTATTATTTTTTGCTTTTAACCTCTACATCACTTGGCCAAATCCCCAGCCCCCACACCCCACACCCCGCCCCGCCCGTTTTCTGTACCTTTAGCCATCATTTTTAACAAAACGATGCATCATGGAACACTCTTAAAATCATGTAGAACAATGACTCTCCATATTTTGTTTTCTTTCAGCTATACTCAAGCAAACTTATCGGAAGTTACTTTTTTGTTCAGTATATTTCTGCTGGCTGATCGTAAGTTAAACTTGAAACCTAAGTATGTCAACTGAATAGCTATACAATACAATAGTTTGTATACGTGCCCGTCCTTATAAAGGCAAAGGCGTCTCGGTTGACAGCTTCTATGCTTCTATTGGTGTGGTATCCTACTTTAATTTACCCTCGACTGTGTTTATTTACGGGGTGCTGGCGAAGATCAAGGAAAGACTATATCGCTCGGTAGTTCTATCAGCGACAAGCTTACTTCAGATAAGACTTTTCTTATTTATTTACAACACGATGTGTAGTGTTATATTATTGTTCGTATATGACAGCTCAAACTTGGGAACCGTCAGTGTAGCATGGAGAAGTACCAGCTAAAAAGTAAGAAAACTTGTAATGTTACTTTTTACTTTTACCAACCATAGTTTTCTGAATTTAATTAATATATTTATGACATTTTAACCGTATGGATTTAGCCAGAGACATAGAATACATGTATTCTACATCTCTGATTTAGCTTAGTTGAAACAGATGTATTTTAATTCGATAATAATAAAGTCCTACGGCATCTAGAAACACTTCAGAGTGAGTTTCTTGAGGACATTCAGTCAAATGTCAGACGAAACAGTATTTGATCAATGTAGAGTTTTACAGTTAGCGTTTGTGGGTTAACTTGATCGATCATCGCTAAGGGTGGGTGGCTTTAGCATAAAAGTTGGAGTATGAGCTGACGATGGAGAACCAGTGATCAGATGTTTCAAAGTTTGAGAGGATAATTGTGTGTTTTTTTCAGTGTAAGATAGGAATTTATTTCATCGAGTGGAAAACAGAGGCCATATTTTCACAACTGGCGAAGCCAGGAGTGAAAATTTGGCCTTTGCTTACCACGAAGTAAAATAAATTCTTATCTTACACTGAAAAAATACATTATACGTTATAATTCACTGAGAAATCCCTATCATTCGTTGTAAAGCATATAAGAAATAGCGCATATCTTTTTTCTCAGATTCATATAAACCAAAAGTCTAATCTCATTTCATACATTGTATTGAAAGCTATCAGAATGTTCAGGTTAACGAACCATTTTATACGCTGGTTTGAAATACGTGTCGTAATTATGTGAAACCCTTGGGCGGGCGGCCGTAAATCGTTTTCGGACGATATCTTAAGTTCTGCTTGACGTTTGCAAATCAAATTTCCTGGTTGGCTTTTTTTATCATACAGAGAAGAAGCCTATCGAATTCGGATGATAACTTCAGTTTTTCTTGAGGTATGATGATCAAATTTCATACACAGGTTTTGTATCACACAGGGAAGAAGTCTATTGATTTTGGGTCCGATTCGATGATTTATTTGCAGTTATGTCCCTCTATGGACTTAGAATTTTGAGAAAAAAATGTCGTTTCCGGACGATACTTTAAGTTCTGCTTGAGGCCTAAATACCAAATTTCATTTGTAGTTTTATCTTACAGGAAAGAAAACCTATTTAATGTTGATCTAGTTTGATTACTTTCCTGTAGTTATGCCCCTTTAAGGACTTCATTGATAATTAAAAAAACTGAGAGACATCATCATTTTTACTTGACGTATTCTAGCTAAATTTCATATTTAGCTTTCTTATCATTTAATGTGCAATGAGGGGAATACTAACTTTCGGTCTTACTCTCGACTACATTTTCTCTAACAAAGGTATCGACTCACGCATGCGCCGGTTCTATTTGATTTTGGTCGTTATAACTTGGGTAATAGAATTAAACTAGGAAGTATGCTATCTTAACAAATAAAGCATAACAAAACACATTCAGAGGCCTCCGTGGCAGAGTGGTTAAGTCATTGACTTGCAATCCCTCAGCCCCTCACCGCTGTTGGTTCGAATCCCGGTCTGGGTACTGCGGATTTTTCAAATGAGGAAACCTTCTAGCTGGCTTGCGGTAGGTCGGTGGTTCTACCCGGGTGTAATCTGTTTCTGAAATAGTGTACAGAGATCCCCCGGGTTCTTCCTCCGCCTGTAATGAGCTGGACGTCGCGATATGACTGAAATACTGTTAAAGCAACATAAAATAAAAAAAAATAAAAAAAAAACCGCACCTCATCTCCAAAACACCAGGAAACTGAAGTATAGGACGTTATTACTTTGGGTGGTACAATCATATAAGGAGAGCTGAAAAGTTAACAAATAAAGCGATACAATCAAATTTCACCAAACAAAAAGCAGGACACTTCAATTGGTATTTAGGTTGGTAAATGTCATCAGTTGGTTTAACAGAAATTTCTGACCTTTAAATTGGGAGTGGCACTTTGCCATCTACTCTTCTGGGGACAACGATGCTCTACTCAATAGCAACGAAAAAACATACGGACTTGTGGCAAGGCATTGTGCGTGGGAATCGTACTAATGACCCATCGATCTCAAATCCGTCGCCATGACTACAACACTATTACGATCCACTGATTTTGTCAGCATAGCATTTCTAACTCTGAAATACTAACGGCAATTAAGCAATCAAAAACAAATAAATCAGCTAGCCCCGAACTTTTAATAAATTAATTTTTTATACAGGGACAAAATACTTTTTTACCACTGTTTTACAGTTTATTTAACAAAGTGTTTGAAATTTGATATTTTCCGTCTCAGTTGTCAGAGGGTTATATAATACCATTACATAAAAAGGCAATGTTGAAAATTTGCGAAACTACAGAGGAATAACTTTTACTAAGTACTTTCGGTAAATTATTTACCCGCGTTTTGAATAATAGACCTATGGAGTGGGCTGAAATCTATACTGTCTACATTTAGGCACAGGCAGGTTTTAGATCTGAAATGAGCAATGTAGAAAACATAGTTGTTTTACATAATATTATTACACATATGCTATATAGTGGCAAGAAATTATACTGTGCTTTTATAGATTTTACGAAAGCTTTTGATTAGATAGGAATAATTTATGGGTAAAGTTAATAAAGTTAGGAATCAGGGGTAGGATACTGAATATAATACAATCATTATAACTATATCAAGTCAAAAGTAAAACTGAACAATGAATTGAGTAAAGATTTTGAATGTATTCTAGGTGTCAGACAAGGGGAAAGTTTATCTCCATTTTTATTCTTTATGTTTATAAATGACTTTATGAAGTAACTTTTGTACAAAGAAGTATTGAAGGAATTGATATTGGTACAATGAATATATTAATGTTACTCTATGCGGATGAATTATTGTTTTTGTAAATACTGCTGAAGAATTACAAGGTCAGTTGAACAGGCTAAAATTGTATTGTGATAAAAGGAAACTCAAAAGAAACGTTCAAAAAGACAAAAGTGATGTTTTTTTAAGAAAAGCGGCAGGCTGGCAAATAATGCAAAGTTTACATATGATGGTAAAGTTTTGGACATTGTGAAAAGGTTTACATATTTGGCTGTAGTATATACCACCAAAGGTTCCTTCTCAGATACACCAACTACTTTAGCTGGACAGTCGACTGAGGCAATTTTTAAACTGAATATATATCTGTACAAATTTACATACATTTCAGTAAAACATCGTTTGGAGCTTTTTGGTAAACTAGTTACACCAATTCTAAACAATGGTAGGGGCCTTTGTGGCCGAGTGGTTATAGTCGTTGACTTGCAATCTATCAGCCCCTCACCGCTGTGTGTTCGAATCCCGGTCTGGGTACTTCGGATTTTTCAAATGAGGAAATCTTCCAGCTGGCTTGCGGTAGGTCGGTCGTTTTACCCGGGTGCAATCCATGCCTGAAATAGTATACAGAGGTTCCCCTGGGTCTTCCTCTACCTGTAATGAGCTGGACGTCGCGATATGACTAAAATACTATTATAGCGACGTTAAATTCCAAAACAAACAAAACAAAAAGTTACAGTGTTGTAAGCACAAATCGTATAATATGGAGCTGTCAGTTTTGGGCTTTAATTTATAAATATCATATATAATACATTCATTTCAAATAAGGACAAATCACAAACACGTTCAGAAATATCAAGGACATAAATCCATTACTTGTGACATAACTTTATCGTGACTGTAATTTGAAACCTGTTGTAATCCCAAACCGCATTTAGGTTTGCTGAAAATATTTACCCGAGCACAGAATGCACCCGGGTAGAACCACCGACCTACTGCAAGCCAGCTGGAAGGCTTCCTCACTTGAAAAATCCGAAGTGCCCAGA
>JAULCC010290919.1:6405-20046 GCA_032358795.1 Nuttallia obscurata | reverse complement strand
TCAGCTGGATCAGTGTATCAATGATGTATCTGATATCTTACTTTGTTTGACATTTACTCTCAGCTGGATCAGTGTATTAATGATGTATCTGATATGTTACTTTGTTTGACATTTACTCTCAGTGGGATCAGTGTATCAATGATGTATCTGATATGATACTTTGTTTGACATTTACTCTCAGTTGGATCAGTGTGTTAATGATGTATCTGATATGTTTCTTTGTTTGACATTTTCTCTCAGTGGAATCAGTGTATAAATGATGTATCTGATATGTTTCTTTGTTTGACATTTTCTCTCAGTGGAATCAGTGTATAAATGATGTATCTGATATGTTATAGAGAAGGAGATACAACTGTACTGACCCATTACTTATCATGCTGACTAGATGTTAAGCTACTGAAAAGTATTGTATTTCAGTGATTTTATTTTATACATTTATTTTAGCTCACTTATGTCAGAGGCTTACATGACTCTTTGAAATACTTTTGATCCTTTTCCTGGGTAGAACCAGTACTTGGTGTCTAATGAAGATAATGAGAAAGGTCTCCTCTGCAAGTCAAACCTTTGATCCTCAGGGTAAAAGTGGGACACCATATCCTATACCCAACCTTGCCCTAAAAAAGGGGTAATTGAGAGATACACAATTAGATTATGTTCAGGCTTACACTGTCAAACATTAATTACTTATAACTGTCATTTCTGCATAGCATTTGTCCTGTAATTTCCTGTAATTGGACGGTTCAGCAACACTGCTGTAAAATGTCAATTTTGATGACATATAGTTTCATGTCTGTTATTTATAGACATGCTGTTCAATGTTTACTACTATGATGTTTATACATTTATAAGCAATAAAAATAGGCTTTATCATCCATAGTGTGGCTTTTATTTCTCATCTCTCAGCCAGCTGTTAATGACTTCAAGGGATTATGTTAACAATGTAGACATAGATCACCCTAGAAAGTACAGCCTTATATCTTGTTCCTAACTTGTTCTTACAATAACGTTAAGTTAAATATACCCACTACTTACTTCCTCTAGTAGTAAATAAACAAAATGTAACCCTATGTTGGTCATATAATAAACAGAATTTGTGTCATAAAAGCAGAATAACGTCATATTAACAGACTGTAGGTCATTAAAGCAGAATATAGGTCATATAAATAGAATGTAGGCCATGTAAGCAGAATGTAGTTAATATAAACAGCATGATTATCATATACAGGATCATATAAGCAGAATGTAGGTAATTTTACTGAAGCCATTGAGGTTCAAGGTCATCCTGTTACGCCCAATATTGTGTAACAATGATATTGTGGTAATTTTTAAAAACAACAGAGTCATAAGTCAGATTGCCCAGGTCTTACTTTATTCACTTTTGATGACATAGTTACCATAGTTACAACAATCAACATGATGATGAAACTTATTCTTCTAAAAATAGATTCAGGAAAACTATTCAAAATATTAAAAGAGCTTAAAATACAAAGCCAAGATGTTTATGCTCAAAACATCCATATAAACTAGCTAGATTTAAAATGATTCTGAAAAAGAACAATATCTCCATATGTAGCCTGTAGCATATAATTGGTTTATTGGGTTAACACAGCCATCTATTGTGTAAAGTTCAAGTTTATTGTTTAACTTACAATGTTGGAACAAGTCAATACCACCATCAGTCTGTTACATGTCAAAGATATCTAAAATTAATGATGACTTATAACAGTCAAACTTTAAATTTCAATTCATCTTACATTTGAAAAATATTGATCTAATATTAATGGTCGTTTTTCTGTGTAAATGCATCCTATTAACATTGACTAAGGGTTATTTTATAACCAAACTATACAAATATTAAAATTCTGAAGGAGTTATGTTTAATTTAAGATATTCGGTGTTATAAATGACAATGGTAAACTCACAGATCAAAAGTTACAAAGATCTACATTGATATAACTGTAGCCAAAACATTATTTTTCTTATGTAGCACTATCAGGTATAGGAATCTTCATTCATACATTTGCCTGCTATTTATGGCAAATCTAAACAAACAATGAATATTGTCACAACAAAGATATATGACAAAGAAATCAGATTATATATGGGGGGAAATTCGATTTAGTCTATAAAAAAGTAATAAACAAAAGAAGATTTTTCTCATCTAAAAACTCTATCATAAAGTCACTTTTTTGTACTTCAAGCATTTTCCTTTCTTTGAAAGCGAACATAACGTCATTATTAGATATATCAAATAAAATGCAAGTTTCTTTAAATCAGAGAAAATCTATCCACCATTAAATCATCCATCACATTATAACTCTTGTGTTCTAATCTCTTCACACCAAACAATTCCACTCTTCTTCTCTGTAGATAGGTCAATTGGCAAGTAAACTTTACCAAGTAAAATAAATTCTCTCTGTAGATAGGTATAGTTATTTGAAAACTTTGCCAAGTAAAAATGTTCCTCTCTGCAGATATGCAGCCTAAATTTGCCATGTGAAAATATTTCTCGCTATATAGTTGTATCATAAACCAATCTAAGGCATTACCCCTCCCTGAAAGCATGAACAGTAAACTATGAAAGCTTTAACAAGAAAAACAAATAACAAGAGATATACTTTAACAGGTATGTTCACTATATTTTTTCCTTTGTAATTTTTTTAAATTTTTTCTCCAAGGTTTAACACAGAACAATGATCACAGAAAAATGAACATGAAGGATAAATACATGAACACACATTGATAGAACACATGCAATAAAATTGTTTGTAGAGAATTAAGAATACTGAGAGAAAAAAAGGCAGAAAAACTTTAAACATACAGCCTATAATTTAATTAGCTGTAAAAACTATTATTACAACATAGACCTATATAGCCCCTGACAACTTTACTTGGCCATTATATTGAAGCAATGCTTGTTCAGACTGACTACTTCTATTCAACAGTTGTTACAGCTATCTCACAGTATCTATTTCAACAGATTGGAAAACATCGACAACCATTATTAGATGTGATATGTCAAAACTTGTGGTCTTTCTTAGTCTCCATCATAATATCATATTTTTTAATTAAAAGAGAAAAGAGCTGTCAAATGAAACTAAAATACTCCTTGTAGAAAGGAGTTCAAATATTTTAAACTTTAACCAGAAAGTTTTCAGTTTCAAAATGGTACGACAGTTAAAAGATAATAATTGTCCATTCTCTCTTACACACACAAACATACTTTACTTTCTGTACACTTTTTAAGTCCATGGAAATGTACCTTCAATAGATGAAACAAAATAGTACCTGTATAACATGGTTTACTATGTAGAGTCTTAGAGTATCAGTATGGTAAAAAAAAACCTTGCCTTTAGTAGATACTTATAATGTCACAATCTCAATGTTTTATGTTGTTCTTTTAAGAACATAAAGAATTTTATGTACACTTGTGCACATAGTTTTTAAGCTATACTAGCTACAAATACATCTTTATGTAAAATATTGCTGGAATGTAAGTACTCATTAACAAGAATCAGAATATCATTAGTGATGGGTTTGTTTCGAAACAAAAATGTACAGAACTTTTTTTTCTAAGAAGTTAACTTATCCATATGTACAAGTTTACTACATTTTCTGTTTCTAGGCAATATTTGGAATGTTAAGACATTTTAAAATGGCAGCTGAAATGGCTGTTTTGGCCAGAGTAGGAATGTAAAAACGCTTCAAAGAAGTTTGATTAAATCAAGTGTAGATAAACCTCCATATAAAAAATAGTGGAATAAAAATAATAGTGGATTTCAAATCTTGAACAAATCTTTGTTTCAAAACACTTTTGATTAACAAATCAAATATATCTGTCACAATATATCACACAATATTTTACGTGCCTCTCTGTATATGATAGAGTAACTTAATGTTACATGTATTTTATATAATGTTAAAAAAATCTAGATGGAAATGCTTAAATTATAATATACATACATATATATTTTAAAAAAGTAAAAAGAGCAGTAAATTTGTGACAGAGGTATAAGTATTTTAAGTAATTATGTTAAATATCATTATGCAGTGGTAAGCATATTGCACATACCCAGAATGCTATCTAATACCTAAATAGGTCATTACTATGGTGACATGTTGCTATTTCTATAGTCAAATGTTAAATGTGCAACAAACATCTAGTTGAATACTTTTGCAAAAAAGTAAAATTTGTAATAATTTTGGAAATATTCACTCAGATTTACTTCACAACAACACAAAGCTTATATGGTACTGTGCAAAATGTTTTTGGCTAAATAAATATGGTTGAAGAAATATCAACACATTTTCCATACTGCTGTTGCTTGTCTATTGATGTTGGTGATGACCACCAACATTCCCTTAGGGTGCATGGGAAAGACTTTTCTGTTTGTTCAATAATGCAGTAAAAATAGTTCACATATACAGAATATAGCAATTTACATTGTCAACCAAAAGTTTTTTCCCATCAGACAGACATTAAGTACATAAAAAATTGTGTTTAATACAACCCATAGACAGATATTTGTTGTGGTATGCCCTTAACATGCCCAACTGTACCTATATTTAATAAAGGTGATGACAAATATATTTTTTCCTCAAAAATTAAATATTGCAAAGGGGCTTGACAATGTTACTTAAAGTGCAAGAATTAACTGAAATATACACAAAGCCAAATAATGTCTGTCTTTAAATTACAAAAAACAATAACATGTAGCATTTTTTACTGTCAGAACCTATTACTAGAGAAAAAAATATCGATGATTATTTTTACTTTATACTTCAATCTTATACACTAACTGGGGAAATTTGTCACAAGTGGATAAAAAGGAAACTATTATGAGGTGACCATGTACATGCTCAATTTATGATAAATATACTCTTAAATGAATGTTACGGAACACCAGTGTGTTTCTATGGAGACACCAACATCCAACAAGAACACAGATTCACAAAAGTGGCAAAAGTCCAGGAACCATCAAGTCAGGTGGTAGACACTTTGTATTCTAAGAATAACTCTGTATCATGTGACTAGATTTCAGGATCATGTGACTGTTTCTGTCAATCACTGTGGAAGGGCTTTCAGTATAGCATGAACCTCTTCAGCGACCGCAGCAAGGGCAAACTGAAACTGCTCCTGTTAGATGTGAAAGAGAAAATGTAAAAAATAATACAACAGACAAGAAAACCAGCAGACCCTTAAGACAGCTTCATTCAAAATATGACGCTTAAAAACAATTTACTTGTCATTTCTTAAATGGTTTAAGCACATTCCAACTATATATGTCATATTTTTCACCTTTTTTAGAGTGATTTACTGAATTCAGTTTGAAGTTAAAAAAAAATCACAATTAAATTGCTTCTTTCAGTTCAGATATTTGAATATAAACATGTATATACCCATGAATAAATCTTTAAAATACATTTGAATCTTTCTAATTTTATGAAATAATATTCTATTTAAAATTTGAGCATGAACCTGGGTTGAGCATGAACAAAGTTTTTGTAATCACGGGGCCTGGTGATGGGCTTCTCATAAATTTTCTAGCTCTGTCTCTATTTTATATCTGAATTATATTTCATTTGGATTTAGATAAATTTGTTAGGCTTGAATGAATCAAGGCTGAATTATTTTTGGACAAACTACTGAAGTAAAACAGACAAAATATCAAAGAATGGAGGTATTATCTTATCTGTCTCTCTGGTGGGTGATCCTGTGTATAGCTTCTCATCTCTTAACTTCCTATGGTGACTTGTGTCAGCCAGTGCAAAACCTATTTTAACTTTAGTAAATCATATAAAGTTATGCATTTTAAAATGTTGTCCATGATAAGACAATACAGTAAACCTCTTGCAGTGAACACTGCTTTAGAATACTTCTAGGGTTAACAAAGCCAGGAGAAATCCTTAGGGGTGTTCTGCTGATTGTTGCTATGTTATTTAATTATTTATAATGAATAACAATTAACAGATCTAAGTGTTGAGTCTACAATGTCTTCTGAACTTAACTTCACTTCAATGACACATAAAAATCCTTTGAGTTTAAAAATGTAAAAACAAATGTTTCTAAAATACTTTACCCTTTGAACAGAGATAAAATATTATCATTTACAATATATTTATATTTCATGTCAGTATTGTAAACTACAATAACATCAATCTGTGTGATAAACCAAACCATGATATATATTTTTAGGTATAGAAATCAAGCCCATCTAATCAAATTGTGATGTCATTTTGAACAATTACAGAAATCACTCCCTTCCAAAATGATATATCACCATTGTTTTTGTTTCCCATTTCACCCTTACAAAAAACAACCTCAAAAACTTAGTAGCACAGTTGCACAGATGTATGAGCATAACCCTGGTACAATTATCCAAACCAAGAATTTATGCCTTAAGCATGCAAGCACAATAAGTTTGATGAGTATTGGATAGATGTTGAAGGTTAAGAGCTGACTAAGTTTTATTAATTAATTTGCCATTAATCTTGGTGGTTATCAAAAACAATTTGTTTTCTTTTTATCAATGATCAATCTTTTTTTCTTTATTTAATTTTACATACATAAATATTTATCTATATAAAATTATTCAAAAAACATTTCACTTATTTATCATTAATAAACAATAGATCTATACAAACAAATGTAAATTAATCATAAAAAAAAAGAAAATTCAAGGGCCATAATCCAAAAAATGCCTAGTTCATTTGGCTGGCTTTAAAACTTGGCCATTATGCCAAGATACATGGTCAGCAAGTTGAATGAAGATCGGATGAAAAATGTTTGATTTAGTTTAAACTTATTTATTTTAGCTCGATTATGTCAGGAGCCTTTGGCTTGTAGAAACACTTTCAATTCTGTTTACTGGTTAGTCATGAGAAAGGCCAAATTTCAGGGCTTAAAACCACTTTCTCCTGAATCCAAGGCAGACACAATATCCATTACACCCTTAAACTGTTTGATTTAGAGAGCAGAGTTGGCTAATTTTGCCAATTTTGCATTATTCAAGGGCCATAATCCATAACTGCCTAGGTCAATTTGAACATGGCCGAGGTACTTTGCCACTTACATGTAATATGTTAGCAAGTTTGATAAAGATTGGATGAAAACTGATTGACATATAGAGTGGACAAATTGTGGAAGCATCCAGCCTGTTCCCATTATGTTTTGGGTTTCTTTGGGTGTACACATTTTTTTTTTTATTGACAAGTTTCTGGCATCTTGCCATCTATTTCATGGTGATGTCAAATAACCATTACATAACACTTTGTTTGAGTGGTCGATCTAATTTCAAAACAAGAGGACCATGATGGCCCTGCAATCGCTCACCTGAATATCTCCTTTTAGGAAACTGGCTCCATCCCAAGGTGGCCATGTTTTTTAATTGATCCAAATAACTTGATCAATCTTTGTTGAGTGTCACTAAAGGAACACTTACACCAAATATATTTCAAATCTGGCCACTAGTTTTAGAGAAGAAGGTCTTTAAATTTTTTCCTGTCTTTTGCCATGGCAACCAGAATTCTGCATGGAATCAAATTATTTGAACAATTTTTGTAAAAGTCTATTCAAGGATGTTTTCTGTGAAATTAATTTGCAATTGAAACAGTAGTTTAAGAGAAGACAATTGTCAAAGTTTCCTATATAGCTATAAAGGAAAACAGGCCCAGTCCCTGGCTGCAATCTTTTTTGACATATCATTATTCTTTGAAAAATTTTCATAGAGGTCCACCCAAGGATCATTTCTGTGAAATTATGTTGAAATTGGACCAGCGGTTTTTGAGAAGAAGATTGTTAAAATTTTCTTTATAGATTTATAAGGAAAACTGGCCCCACCCCTGGTGGCCATGTTTTTTAACATATCATTATTCTTTGAACAATTTTGGTAGAGGTTCAGCCAAGGATCATTTTTGTGAAACTATGTTGAAATTGGACCAACAGTTTTTCAGAAGAAGATTGCTAAAGTTTTTCACTTCTGTTGCCATGGCAACCAGAGTTCTTCATGGAATAGAATTCTTTGAACAATTTTGAAAGGGAACCATCCAAGTAATATCCCAGCCAAGTTTCATCAACTTCCATTTCATGGTTTCAGAGGAGATGTTGTTCAAATAAATTATGGATGAACGACATACTTTGGAAACTGGACAAACGCTCATCCATCACAGTACCTCCCCTAAGCCTTTGGTTCATATAAGCTAAAAATGCTCATGTTGATCTCTGGGCATACTGACAGATAAATCTAATGGGCTTTGTTGATGATGTATTCAGAATGGACCCATACCAAAACAAATTGTAAATAAAATGAAATACTTTAACTAAATAATATATGTTTAACCAAGTCATTTAAGACAAGATATCTTCAGTAGAAATACACCTGTAGCCCACTGTACAATAATTACAGTAATATTGCCACCTGACGTTTGCAGTTACCTTTGTTTTGACCATGTTCATTCTCTGGTCCCTTATATGCTCCAATGTTGCCGCTATATCTATCTCCTTGGCTCCTGATTGGATAAAAAAGTTTTCAAAGTTAGTTGGTTAAATTAACATAAGTATGAAAAATGTCATATTGTCACCAGATGTCTCTTTAAAAGACAATTATGTATGTAAACTTTCAAATTAATTTGCAAACAAAATGTTGAACAAATACCTTATTGGTCTGATGAAAAAACCTACAATAGATTCTGTCAACCTGCAATTCTAATTCATCAGCATTCATATCAGTATTTCCCTGATCCAATGGACTGTTTTTTTTTCATCTCAAGTTTTATATTATATTACATCACGAAATTTGAGTTCTCATAGGAAAAGAATTTATATAATAATGCAGGGGAGCTAAATCAATGCTAACTATGTATTTGTTACAGTAAGAGTTACCTTTAGCCATCCTGTTGAGGACCATGTCAATCAAGGTGTAGGACCCAGTGCGGCCACATCCATCACTGTAATATACAACAAGGATCAACTTTACCAAGGTGAAGGTCACCAGTAGTTATGTAGCCTAGCTACACAATGTACAAAGATTGATAGTTTCAAAGGATTTTTAAATTTAAGATACAGTGGGTAAGGCGAAAGACTTACATTCCCACACATTCTAACCAAAAAACAATGAATAGAACAATCTATAAGGATTGCTTTCAAACTGCACATAAAGTTTTAGGATTAATATTCAAACTGTTATTCGAGGGAGCAGTGGCGCAGAAGGTTGCAGGTTCGAGCCCTGATGGGGTTTGAGCCCTGATGGGGTTTGAGCCCTGATGGGGTCTTTTCTCCTGATCTTCATTTGACATTAAATAATAGTTCTAACAAGGAAAGTGTTTTACAAGCCATAGGCTTTCATCATAATCAAGCTAAAATAATTGCCAATTGGTCGAAACCCATTCATCACAAATTGGCCAATACACCAAAGTTTTGTTGATTGTGTCCGTACACAAACAAACCAGACGGTACCCACCCCCCAAAAACAAGAAAAACAAAGAAATGTGTTGTTTTCTTTTAGAACCTGTATTGTCTGGCAATACTGACTTGAGACAGATTAATCTTTGTCAAGTTCTTCTGTTAGTTTTTGTAATTTGTTTGACGGTCTTGTACTAAATGCTTTCTTTGATGAAAATGTGCTATTTGTGATGTGCATGTATGTTATTTAACACATTTTGCTTCAGAAACAAGCCACTGCTTTTGTTTTTGTTTTATTTGGAATTTAACGTCGCTTTAACAGTATTTCAGTCATAACACAACATCCAGCTCATTACAGGTAGAGGAAGACCCCTGTGCACTATTTCAGGCACAAAGTGCACCCGAGTAGAACCACCGACCTACCGCAAGCCAGCTGGAAGGCTTCCTCACTTGAAAAGTCTGAAGTGCCCAGACCAGGATTCGAACCCACAGTGGTGAGGAGAAGCCACTGCCCAAGAAAGGTCCCCGAATATTAAAATGTCTCAGGTGAATTTTGCCCAGTAATAATATACCCAGGTTTCAAACTAGAAATAGGCAAACTTCATGATCCAGGAAATACTTTAAATAATTCCTCTCCTGAACACAAAACCGCCAACGATTAATCCGAATCAAGATCGGGTGAACCCTATACCATGCCATTAGGTATCGCTACACTAAAAGTAACGAAAGTAAAATAAATTGAATTCAACTCTGTACTTCGTTATTCATTCACTGTCAAACCTGTTTTCTCTGATTAATTTCAGTTTTTATTTGCATTATGATATGGGTTTCCAAGGCAGGCATTTCAAATCTTTAACATCACAGGTATATTGCAGTATGGCATTAAGTAGCGCTATGCATTGAAAATTGAAGATTCAAATACCCTTCTATGGGGATTTAACTAACTGTTAGTTGTTTGAAACAAGTGCAAACTGAGAAAATATGTTTCGTTAAATGTGTTATCATGTATGACAAAAAGTTGATTGTTTGTTTGCAGGCAGTGATCGATAGTTATAACACCTCTTGTGTGTACTTCTATGGATTAGCTACACATTAAACAGATGCTATGTCTTGTTTGCAGTTTGTGATCCATAGTTTATGACACCTCTGGAATGTAGAACTAGGGATTAGCTACGAGTTAGCCACAGGCTATGTCATGATTTTAATTTATACATATAGACAGGTCAATTTTTTTAATATAAAAAAAATATCTCAAGATCTGAAAACCGATTTTTTTATTATTTTTGTAATTTTCATTTGGATTATTCTGTCAGCAACTGGTCTTCAACCGATAGAACCTGTGATTATCGAATCCCTGATATAATAATGATAATAATGATAATAATGATAATTATGATAATAATGATAATTATGATAATAATGATAATTATGATAATAATGATAATGATAATAATGATAATTACTACTAAACTTTTATTGTGGTTAACACAAAAAAGATAGTATATATGGGACAATAATCATTATATTAAAGGTATAATATGGGACCATAGTTACTGTAGATAAAAGTCAAAGGCAACAGTCTTTTTTGTGGTAAATAAGGGACCAAAGACTTTGTTGATTTAAATAATTTGGGTCATAGTTTCTTTGTAGGTAAATCATGAAGTCATAATCTTTGTAGAGGTAAATTATATGGCTACCATACCATGAAGCCATAGTCATTGCAGAAGTATATCATGGGGCAGTGGTCTTTGCAATCTTATTAAAATCAGATCTATACTGTTCACTTTCAGTGACCTCTGGCTTTCCCTTTTAGATATGTTTAGATAATTTTGGTAAACCAATCAAAATGTTTCGTAAACCTATCTAAACAGTTCTTACAAACCACATTCATCAGCTTTCATTGTTACTCAATTGGAACACTGGCAAATTATATGATTTACTTTTACTTTCATGATTGTGTAAGTAACGATTTGATTGGCTGATAAAAATTTCAGCTGAAGGTGTATTACAACAGTTGGTTGTCAGATCTTACTGTGAAGGGTATAGATCGGATTTTAATGAGACTATGGTCTTTGCAGAGGTTAATTATGTGATCATTGTCTTTGTAAAGGCAAATTGTGAGACAAAAGCCTTTGTAGAGTCAAACTGTTGACTTAATGTAGATGTCAATCATAGGATATTAGTCTTTGCAGAGGTACATTATGTGGCAATGTCTTACTTGAGGTAAACCATAGGACCATAGTTCTTGTAGAGGTAAATCATGGAGCCATAGTGGGATAAAAGATAAAAAATAGATAAATGCTTTACCTGCAGTGGACCACAATAGGACAAGAACGTCCACGGTATGACTTGTTCACCTTTCTGAAACAGAAAATGTTACTTTTAAAAAAAAATGTTAACACATGCAGACAGATGCTAAAGTCAGACATGTGTCTCAGAAGAAAAAATGGTGCTAAAGTCACCAAATCCTCTGGAGAAAGGAGGTGCTGAACCAACTTGATCCGTGGGAGAAGGAAGTTGCTGATGTCACCAAAGTCTCAGGAAAAAGAAGTGCTGAAGTCATTTGAATGTCAGAAAAAAGGAGTTAGTAAAGTCATCAAATCCTCAGGTGAAAGGAGGCGTTGAAGTCACCAAAGTCTTAGGAGAAAGGAAGTGCTGAAGTCATCTAAGCCTCAAGAAAAAGGAAGTGCTGAAGTCATCTAAGCCTCAGACGAAAGAAGGCGCTGAAGTCATCTAAGCCTCAGAAGAAAAATGGTGCTGAAGTCACCCAGGTCTCAGATGAAAGGAAGTGCTGAAGTCACCTAATCTCAAGAGAAAGGAGGTGCTTTAACTCACAAAAATTCCAATCTGTGAATATGACAGCTCCATGGTGACTGGTAGCTTGGTGTGCTGCTATGTCTCTTAACATGTTGTCAGAATCCTTCCCTTGCTATGTCTGTTAACATGTTGTCAGATTCCTTCCCTCCCTATGTCTGTTAACATGTTGTCAGAGTCCTTCCCTCCCTATGTCTGTTAACATGTTGTCAGAGTCCTTCCCTCCCTATGTCTGTTAACATGTTGTCAGAATCCTTCCCTTGCTATGTCTGTTAACATGTTGTCAGAATCCTTCCCTTGCTATGTCTGTAAGCATGTTGCCAGAATCCTTCCCTTACTATGTCTGTTAGCATGTTGACATAGTTCTTCCCTAGCTATGTCTGTTAACATGTCAGAATCCTGACCGCAGTGCTACAACTTGTTTCCTTAAATCAAAATCAAAATCTTGTTCGGATTCACAGAATTATTTTCTGTTTTGGAAAATAAAACCACACATCAAATGTATTGATTTGTGATAACAGAAAAAACAGGAGTTGAGCAACCTCACCAAGTTGATAACTCTTGTATATAGGTGTTCATGTTTAATACTGTAGTGGGGAAAATGCTGTTGAGAAGATATTTTCTTACCAGCACAAAAATGCTACACGATGTAACTTCTCTCCTGTACTCTCTACTTCTCTACCCCTATTGAAAACATTAAAGACTGCTAAATAGAGGCAAATGCTCCAGGGAGGTAAAATATTTATTAAAGGTTTATTAAACTAAATCCCGGTAGTGTTGTTGAAGAGAAGCAATGTCTTTTGATCATGAAACGGCATTTTAGAGAGGGTTATTTGTACATATTTCCCAAAGTCTTCCAGGGAGGAACTCATATATTAAACACAACCATATTCAAATGGAATGTGATGTATTTTGCAATGGCAATATATGAGACATTGTTTTTCTTAAGTAAAGTCAGATTTTGCCTCTATGTCTAGATTGAAACATTTTTTCTTCTCTGTTCATCTAAATTTCCATCTTTGTCATTTCAGAAAGTTCCTAAGAATGTGCAAAACAAAACAAATTACAAATCCTTCCTGTCTTACTAGATATAAGAAACACCATGTCACCAACACATTTGCTGAACAAAACAAAAGGAACAATATTAGCCATTAAAACTCTTCCGGCATTTTATCCAGACAAACTACTTGAAATTCCTTACTTTAATCTTTGCAGCGAACAAAGAACTAATGTTTATACCAACAGGCATCAACTTTATAGCCAGAATCTTTATATTGCATTTGGATGGTACTATTGTCATCAAAAACATTTAACTGTTCTTGTATAAAACAAGTAATTTTCCTATTGTTTCCATAACAGTGCTGCAAAAAGCACTAAATTACATGGGAGATAACTCTACTGATATATTTATTCTATTGTTGCATGAC
>JAULCC010289920.1:0-12135 GCA_032358795.1 Nuttallia obscurata | reverse complement strand
CTTCTAAAACCGCGTTTGTAATGTTTTACAATAAGATTAAACAAGCTCAAATAGGTTTCAATGAAATGCAATGAAACTTAAACATTCTCATTTACAATGTGCATCATTGATTAACAATAAGATATCTTACCTTCGAATGCAGATAGATAGACATATAGTTTTTAGATGAACAGTACACGCAATGATAGTTTAATACAAAATGTGTACGTGTCTGAGCACATAGACCCTGTCAAAAAGAGTTATACATTTATTATCATGATGCGATATATTTAAGTGATTTAAGTTTTGATTGTTTCTGACGTTAGCAGTTAGATAGACATTTTACCTGTTTGAATACTAAGAATGGCGTTTTGCCCGTATTGGTTTCCCGCATTGTGATTAATTGAAATAAGAAAAAAAAAATGTAACTGCGTGGTGCAGTAAATGAAATGGTAAGAATCACATACCATTGCTACAGGAATGTCCCAACCAGCCAGGATCACATTGTTTATTCTCACAAGTTCCATTTACATGATCATACGTTGATTTATTTAAACAATGGCTCGTTTGTGAACAATTCATCCCAAAAGTTCTATTCCCACATTCTGAAATGCAAAGTTTCAATAAAAGTGTTAAGACAATTATGAATGTGATAAAAATCCACCATTATTGAGTCAAAATATGCAAGAAATATTGCATACGTGTCTTTGGATTTGAAAATAATTTGATCATATTCATATGTTTGTTAAAGTCGAATAATTTCTTCTCGATTTTGAACAAATTTTGCCTAAGCAATGCTATCAATTTTGCTCCTTTCGCAAATTATTGTATTTGCGTAGAAATTAACTATTATATTTTTGAATATATAGTTACCGGGATTCTTCTTTTGTTATAAAAAATCCTGGATGATAACGATAATTCTATTAAAATTCCTCTTAAATAAATATTGTTTAGCTTTCCTTCAAAGAAGCAACAGTATAATTTTTACAGCGGATTTATTTCAATAAATCTGCTGTTCTGTTGTTAGCTGGACATGTATCGCAACCCAGAAAAAAACGGTTGCATGCGTGCTTCGCCATCTAACTCTCAGTTTGTTTACATCCGGTAAAACAACGCGGTAGTTAGAGTAACAAACACTTCAGTAATCGGAAAATATAGGCTAGTTCAATTCTCCTAACTAGTCTGCAGATTTATGTAAACAGGAGCAAATTTGACTCTTTCTCCGATATTTCATTGACATGCTGGTTGACGAAACAGACAACGCAAAATTTACACACCACATAGCCTATACTGTTAACACCGTTCGGGATAGGTTTATTCACCGTGTAACTCGAAGCGCAGTCCTCAGATGGTTGTAAAATTACCTGTCATTCTGAAACAACCTTGCGATGTTATACGGACATTGTTTTACAAAAACGATTAATCTCTCTAATAATCTGTTGACTAAAGATGGTTAATTCATTATCAGCTTTTGCTAACAGTTTCGTTGTCGGCATTATTAAAATATAGTTTCATTGATTTAGCATTAGCATCTACTTTTGCGAAAGTCAAAAAGAGTTATGTCCCTTGAACCTAGATACACATTATTTGGGCTGAATTTTGACGTCTAACTTTGTTGACACTTTCAAACGTGATAATAAATATATAGACTATTATACCATAACAATGCTAAATATTAATATTAATGATAAGGCTAGATGATATAATCACATCGACAATCAATGTAAACTGTTTTTTCACCTACATATTTATATTAAGGATGTGGATAGGTGATTTAATCATATACTGAAACGAAAAAGAAACGCAGGGTAAAATGTAGCGGTGATTTATGGTTATATATATAAATGATATTAAATTCTGTTTATCAATCTATCAAGAAATATCTTTCATTAATAAGTTTCGAAGATTTCACCGGGTTTTGACCTTTAACTCTAAAGTTATTGGAAGCTATTTGGAGGTACCCCACAAAATCGTAAATGCAATTCGGCGTATATTTCTCAGTACCGGGTATGTCCTCTACCCGTAGCTGTCACACCCCTTATTCTCTTGTGCATTGAATTAACAAGGGTGTTTAAATCTTTCTAATGGGGATATTGTTCCACTCTTCCAACAAGGCAGATCTCAGTTGGATGAGCGTGGTGGGGATGTTCTGACGCCGCCTTACCTGCCTGTCCAGTTCGCCTCATAGATGTTCAATTGGAGACAGTCAAGTGGCTGAATATTATGATTCGACAGAAACTGTCTATAAACTCTCACACCATGATGTCGGGAATTGTCTTGTTGGAAATGGAGGTTAGGTTATTAACCAAGCCATTCGACGCGTGCGACGTGGACGAGTGAGAGGCAGACCAACGTATGGACGTCTACATCGAAGACCCGCCTCACGTAATCGGTTCGTTGCAGTTTGGGGGTGAACACGACGGTAATGACTGCCTATTGTATTGTTAGCAGTTTCAGTGGCAGTAACGTACCGATTACACAGGTGGGCAAGACGTATAATCCTGTCCTGACATCGTGTCGTTACGCGCTGACGCCCTGTTCGGGATCGGTCGGCAAGCTTTCCAATTTCTCTTAGACGACGAACAAGTCGCTCTATGGTAGAAACATTCATGCCAAACTGCATAGCAACCTGCTTTTGCCTTTCATCTTGTACTAGAAATGCAATGGACTGACCCCTCTGAACTGCCGTAACCCGTGTCATTACCATAGGAAATTAAAACACTGTTTTAACTATGGAAAACAGTGTGTAATTTTCTAGAGTATCGAATGATAAGAAAATATGTGTTGACATACTTGGCAGAATTATTCTGCACGTAATATTTGCTTTTCATGGCTTGCACTCCTTGACACTTTACGTTACATGTTTCTGTAATTTTACTTACCGTGTTGCGTAAAAATTGAACGACATAATGATGTGTCCACTTTTCATTATCTTTAACAAAACCGTTAAAACGTTATTCCATATTATTTTACCCTGTGGTTCTTTTTCGTTTCAGTATATAATAATCTTTCCTTCATAAGTTATACTTTCAAATGTTTACAAAAGTGTTGATGATATAATATAAGGATTAATATATAATCACATAACACAATATATTTCATGCCCTTGATCAGTTAAGGGAGGTGGGTTAAAAAACTAAATCAAGAATGAACAATATACAATATGTATTTTCTTCTTTCGCGACAATAGCGAACTAAAATATCCATTATAGTCAAATGTCGTCCTTCTTGTCAGTAGAAGGTCCCTGATAAGACTATACCAGCAACAAACACCCGGTTTCATTTCAGTATATTCAACACATATGTAAACTTAAGTTTTTGCAAAACATATCCGCTGTTCAGGACTTTTGTCCTTTAAATAAATATGTTGGATGAAAGTCGGACGAATGAACGGTCGGTCGGTCGTTGGTTTGGTCGGTATGACGGGCGGTATGTTGATTCGTCGGTTTATATATAGCCTAAAACTTGTCGGAACGACAACTGGAAAACTTCCGGACCTATGGTCTTCAAGCTTAGACGGAGGTTTGGATGGAGCAGTAGATGTCAACATGTAAAAGGTCAAGGTCACAGTAACTACGGACGTATAACTCTTGTCCAATTGATTATTATAAAACGCATTGGACTCCTCACACATAGGCGAATCAATTTAATGCAGCCTGGTGAATTTGGTGAATTTGTCAATTCTGGCGAATTTTGACCAAAACTGTTTGAAAATTTGTTACATAGGTTGAAATAAAATGAAAAACAAACGAAAGCCAACTATTTGATGCGAATGGTTGACGAAGTTTGATGAACGGTTACTGTTATTTGCTAAAATGCGTTTGGTCGTGAAAAAAATATTTGTTCTTTCCATTAGTGAAAGGGAACGCAAACATGCCAAACTAAGCGCAACTTTGCTCATGCTTCCAAAGCTTTTCGAAAGGATATTTCAGCATACGGCTATTACCGAAAGCTATACAAGACTGGCGAAAAAAACGGTGGGGTCAATTTGCCTTTAACTTTCTCCAACTCGACACAACGTCGTATTGCTTTTTTATTTTCAACCTTTTGGAAGTTTTGTAAGTGCAAAGGAATGCCAAGGGAAAGCGGAAAATCACCTACAGCGGGAACGATAAAGGATACTGCTGTAGAGTCAGAGAAACCCACGAAACAAGAGGTGTAGTCTGATGAACAGCCGTGTCATACTGAGGAGAAAATACACAATAGTCTTCCTGGGTTTAGTACTATTTTCAAAAGTTTAATACTATTTTCAAAATCATGTATCGTTTATCAGGATTATATATTTTGAGGTGTAGGTTCTAGTCTTTTGTGGTCTTAATCTGTCATGGTTATATGTAAAATTTAAATGTAGGTTCTAGTACTTTTGCAGCCCAGTAATGGCACCTATTTGTGTCACATTTCACAAACTACATGTAATAGGTCATGATTAGAAAGAAATTGACAGTAATTTATTGTCACTGTCTTGGTGTATGCACAACAAAATTGTTCCATACTATTTGTTGACACTTACTGATACTTGTTTTGTACATGTCTATGATCAGTGCCGGTGATATACAATCTGAGGTCCCAATGTCCCTAAGTTCCCCAGCCCAAGCTCATGAGAAGTTTGAGTGCCTCGGACCTGACAGTGAACATGAACATAGTTATAAATACCCACTATCTCCGTCCCAGGCCAATACGATGTCTTCCGATTCACAGTCTTGCCAGGTGGGTTCACAGACGTCAAAGGGATCCATGTACCAGTTGTGTTGTTTCCAGATGAAGGACGCTATCGAATATTTCATCTTACATTGTAGTCTGAATCGACTGTGGCCAGTAAGAAGATTTTGAAGAAACGCATATAAATATAATTTAAGGATCCATTGCTGACAGGCTTTCTGATGGCTATGTGTTTGCCATCAATGGCAGCAACACAATTAGGAAAGTTCCACTTCCTGAGGAAACCATCAGTCAGTTGTTTCCATTTCCCAGGTGTAGCGGGTCTATCATAACCTCATCAACATATTCCAGACATATATTATGAAAAGATTCTCTGAGAATTACAAAGAGGGTAGTCTCATCTAGAAGTAATGCATGTCTGAGTACTTGTCAATAGAAACCAGGTGGGTCCAAGGGCTCCCTGTACCATGTGTACTGTTTCCAGAAGCGATTACGGACCCTCTCTAATATTTCAGCATACATTTCAGTTGGCATTGAGAGGAATATCTTGAAGTTTCTAGAATCTTCTCTAGATTTGGCGTCGTCTCTCGGGATGCAGTCATGGTCTTCTACAGATGCGACGTGTCTGGCTCCGTTTATCCAACTTCATCGGCCTCTGATGAACTGATGGATATTGAGTTGCTGCTGTAGCATAGCACCCACGTACTGCAGCCTCGGGCGTTATATATCTTCCATTCTGACGAAAAATAACTAATAATCTTGATAACTAGCCTCCTTCTTTTATATACGAAATTCAAGAACTGCACAAAAATGTTAAGATACTCAAAACTACTCAAGAATGTAGATGCGTTATGATTCGCGTATATTCGTAGGTTGTAGCTGTCCTTCGAAATGATTCCTAGCAAGCAAATGCCGTTCGTTTTCTAAACGTCAACCTATCGTTACATTCGTCATGAAATTTCGGATTCAATTAGCTACAATACGTAGTTATTCGCAAACTATCGCGAAGATTCGTTATGGGATCCTCCTCTATCGTTTCATATGCAAATTAGCTGATCAAAACCTGATACGAGTAACTTGCGACCTCTAAAGCTAGTTGACGAACGCTATGCGAAGTCTTTCCGATTAGTTAATATATTGAAACGAATTTTAACGAATGACAGACAAAACGTTCTCAAGCCAATAAGTTTTCAACATGCTCAAAAGGTTTCGACGAACATGACTAAACGCAACGGAAGCAAAAGCTCACAAACGCGTCCATACGAAACACACCAACGATGTACAACGTATATATACTAACGGAAACAAATTTCACATCCGCCAGTACACGCAAGTTGACGTCGGGCGGTTTTTGTCTATGTGTGGAATACCATAGTCTAGGGTACACACACTTGCAATGAGGTTCGACATGGACAAAAGACATGACCATTGCCATTGTTTGAGATCTTCAGGTCAACTACCATAGTGACCTAAGTCACAGAAAACTTATTCGATTGATAACAAGAGAACGCCTTGATCTAAACCTTGGCAGTAGGTTGGTCATGACCAGTAGATGATGACAATTGATTGAAACATCATCAGATTTAATGTCGCAGTGATACTGAACATTTCAGTTTGTCCTACTGATACCTGGAAATCGCTCAATATGCATCAAATAAGGCAGGGATGTGTTAAAGACCCGTATTGATTCTGAGGTCTATCATACGGTCGAATATCATCTCAAAACACATGTTTATGTTGTTTTAAACTTGACAGGGAAGTTAGGTATGACCAGTAGACAACCCCTACTGAGTTGGAAGTCATCAAGACCAAAAGTCAAGGTAACAGTTACCATGAATACCAATAACTTGTTTTATGGTGTATGCTTGATACTATGGTTCTCAAACTTATTGATCATGTCATATAATTACCTATAAGCCAGTTAATGCAAAATGACTATTTGGCTGAATATTTAGTATGCAAATTTTATTTTACAAACATCTCGTGCTTAATAAACTGTTTGGCAAAGAGTTATTTTTACGTCTAATACTTTACTGTCATGTTTAAATATACAAGTGTGTAATCTAATTAAAACTTAGAAACGGCCATTCACAGTTCCAAATATACTGTATCGAGTTGAAGACCTTTCTTTAAAGAGATGCAATACACTTTTTTGTCAAATAATTTACGTGAACAGGGTTGTTATCAAAGCATTATTAATATGCAGGTTAAAGAAGTGAAATGAAACAGTTGTCAAATATAAATTATACTAATATCTAGTCATTAAACGTTTAAATGCTTTAGAGTACAAAAAGACCACATACGTGCACACGATTGTCCGCAATTTAACATGAAAAGGCATTTCCTCCAATTCATGATATACCATATTTTGCTTTTTAATATAAGCTTACTAACTGTTAATTCATGATGGTATATTTTCATAACCTACTTGCATTTAAAGATAAAATTGACAAACTGCCTTGTCAAAATGACGCATGCATATTATTTCTTGCAAACATACCAGGAGTCTGTTTTGCATAAAGGCTATACTGTTTGTAAAGCCCATATCAGCAATTCTTGCGAGGAAGAATGAAAATTAAGTTGCTTGATAACACTTTTCACTCCAGACTTGAGTTATATAACTCTTTTGTTTAATTCAATACCTGAGGCGCTCATCTCAGAACGTATATATGCATACTGTAATCATATTGACATTAACCAAAGTGTTGCGTGTAAACCAAGAAAACAATTTACTCAAACTATTATGTGAAGATATGCATCTGGAATAAAGTTACCTCTGTCAGAAAGTATTGTAAAGAATGCATTGTACTCTATTGATCATAATCGTACAAGACATGCAACATTACTAGGCCAACAATTCCGGTTGAACTTGCTGTTGTATGAGCACTTAGAATATCTCATAATCATGATAAAGTAATTATTTTATCAATTACATATACCGAATTGTAACAGCATTTACCCTTGTGAATAAAATATGTTTTAACGCAAAAGAAAGAAAGAAGAGGTCAAGAAACCCAGTGAAAATAAAACACATATTTAATCGATTGAGTGTGGAGAACTGTCCATACCTTTGTTACAGGATTCACCCTGCCAACCAGGATCGCATGAGAGTTCCTCGCACTTTCCGTTTATGTTGTCATTCTTTGAGTTATTTACACAATGGCTGGTTTGTGAGCAATTCATCCCAAATGTTCTATTCTCACATTCTTAAACAAATCGGCGAGTACGGAATCATTTAGATAATAAGACATATTTTGCGAGATGCTTATATAGTACAAATGTAGCAGTAGAACATCCACATGTTTCCTGATAAACATTAAAAGATGATTTGAAACTTAATAAATACAGTTTAAATGTATGTACATAGAGTATCTAATAAGATCTGCCTTGACAGAAACTAAAGATACGACAAAGAGAAAGTTGCTTACAGATAGCTAGCTGCTTCGCAGCGTTAGCTGCAAACAATAACAGTTAAAACCGTTATGTGTAATTTATTTTCATGATTATGTTTAAAATGCGTATAAATAAAATGACAATAAACTGAAAATCGTCCTTTTTAACAATAAGATATCTACTTTCGAGGGCGGAACTTATGGTAGAATAAGCTACTAGGGCACATTTTAGTCTGATAAAGAGGTCAAATCAATTATTGCTACCTATATATATAGACATTGATATTTTTAAATAAAACTCTTAAGCCTGTTCTACTATATGGTTGTGAAATATGGGAATAAGGGGCTACAAAAATATTGATGTAACAGAAAGGGTACAACTTAGAGTTTTAAAATATATGTTAAATGTTAAAAAGTCCACACCGAGTTGTATAGTATACGGCGAGAATGGAGTAATGCCAATTTTTATTTCAATAAATGTATATTAAAGAATTATTGCACTGTGGAGCAAATTGATAGGCACACTTTCAATCAGTAACGTTTATCGACTTGTATATTTGTCTTTACATAATAAATACATTGTGTCTAGACTGAAAGCAGACCATTTGTGTGGTTAGAGAATGTTTAGATAATTTTAACTAAAGGTGGCCTTAGCGGTATCTTGGATAGTCGTGTGGTTCCCAATAACAAATGGTTAACAGAACTGTTCATCAAAAGCTGCAAAACCTTTTCATAACGAATGATATAAAACATTAAGACATCATCTAGACTTATAGTTGTTTTTAAAGATACATTTAAATTTGAAAACTATTTGGAAATCAACAGAACTGAAAGACTACGTAACTTGTGCCAGCAAGATACAAGGAACTAAATTCATTTGTTTCTTGCTTTTAAGGACCTCAAACACATCCACAATAAACTTTTGAAATATAATACCGTTGCTGTCCTAATACAATTAAGTATAAAAGATTGATGCACGCAACGAATATATCTGAATTCAGAAAGTGATATATACTCATTTGATACATAATTAAGTTATACCAATAACAAATACATTTAACTATTTTTGAAATTTAGGGCAGATAGACAGCGAGATATTTGGAAAATGAGCAGTACACGCAAGGATAGTTACATATAAAACAGTTACAAAATTAAAATACAGAAGCCAGCTTATACTCCTAAGTAAGTGTTATTCGTGACTAGAACTATAACGCAAATATTAATAACAATTATGTTTTTTGCCCGAAGCATGCCTTTAAAACAGCTAAGCAAACGTTGTCAGCTGTTACATGCAATTAAAAAACTAACAAAAGCTAACATTACATGAAACATACTATAAAAGAGCATGATCTTGATCAGCTGTCTTTATATCTTCTTATTTTTGCTGATGATATTGCTGTTTTTACTACTGATAAAAAACAATCTACAGGCACAACTCGACAATTTGTATATGTACTCAGAAAAATGGGGTTTAAATGTCAACGTTGACAAACAAAAAATTGTATTTTTAAAAAGAGAAAAATCAATCATAATTTCAAATGGAATAATGCAAATATTGAACAAATAGATAGTTTCTGTTATCTAGGGATAAAATTCTTCAGAACTGTGAATTTATCTTTTGCAGTTAAGTCTTTGTCTGAGCAGGCACTTAGGGCGATGAATAAACTGTTGTATGTTTTGAACAGAATTGATTTTAATGTTAAAATAAAGCTTATGTTATTTGATACAAAAGTCGTACCTAAAATACTGTATGGTGCAGAAATCTGGGGAGTGTACATTTATTAAATTGTAGATAAATTACATATAACATTTTGTAAAATATTATTAGGTGTCAGTCAGATCACAAGCAAAAAACGTAGCGGTGTTAGGTGAGTAAGGAAGATTTCCCCTATCAGTAATTTGCATTGAAAGGTCATTGAAATTCTGGTAAAAAATAAAAAAAAGAATACAAACTCTACTTTATTTGATCTCTATATTGATCACTGCAATTTTTAGAAACGATAAAAAGTTGGGTGCAACATGTTAAGAAACATTTGTGTTAATCAGGTCTTTCTTATATTTGGGATAATTTTGATGCAAGTTCTAATCATTTCCAAACGATACAATGACTCAGTGATATCTATATACAGGGCCGGTATGGAAAAATAATTCGATGTCAAAGCTGTACTACTTTAGAATGTTTATAAGTAAGTTTGAACTTGAACATATCTATAAAACATCTGTAATGATACTTTAAGAAAACATCTTACTAGTTTTCGTAAATCAGTTCACAGATTAGCTATTTAAACAGGTAGATTTAGCAATGTAAACAGAAATGACAGGATTTGTATTTATTGTAATAGAAATCTCAATGGAATCAGAGTTTCATTTTTCTCTTGTTTGTCCTAAATATACAAATAGAAGACTTCAATATTTAGGAAATACCACTTGGCCGACGATAAATACACTTTGTAATATTATGTCTTCTAAACGAAAGAAAATACAGTTAAATGTTAGCAGATTTATTATATTACCATTGATCTTACGAAGAAATTCACGAATAAATGAATTTTTATAAAAGTATGGTATATGATGGCATGTTTCAATTTGCCATATTCTTACATATATTTTTAAAATTGTTACAGCAAAAGGCATTGTATTTGCCGATTGATGAATAAAACTGAGTTGAGTTGATTTGAATAAAGAACATTTTTACCAGCACTGCATGACATTCCTTGATAACCAGGTGCACACCTTCCTGCTAAACAACTTCCGTTGACGTTCGTACAGTTGGTGTCATTAATACAGTGGCATAGCGAGGAACAGTTTATTCCGAAGAAGCCATGGCTACATTCTGAAATACATCATGTAAAATTTAAAACTAAAAGTACTGTTCTGTTCTAAAATATGATCGACAAGATAAAATTGCCATTTTTACAAAACACAAAGAATAAATTGCTGTATTTATTAACGTTTCAACAAATTACATTTATTTTATATCGGATTATAAATGAGTTTTCACTATCATGTCCGAGGTTTTTTTAATTTTTCCAATCAGCACACAAAATGTCATAGCCGATCGATGTCAACGCAACTTTTCAAGTACTGATCAAATGAAAATAACCGTCAAACAGTAGAATAACGTCATGATTTAAGATTATGACGAGGACTTCACATCAGGGATTGGCGCCACTATGTTACCAAGTATGATACAATAAGCTCTATAACGATCCAATGGGACGGTATTTTTCAGTAGGCATTGTCCAATAGTTTTTCGAAAACTGGGACGGATTACGTCGAATGTTGTTGCCATAGATACCACCATTTTCTTATTAATGCACGTATATCTACAATATGGCAAATTTACAAAGGGTTGAGTTTTGAAATGAAGAAACTAGAATACTTTCCGCGAATCTATGTAAGATACCTCTATGAAGCTTGGAGAATGTATAAATTAATAAGTTAATCCATTAACCAAATAAGCCTGCATTGTAAAACATTATAAAATATTATTCTAACCTTCATAACACGATGCTCCCTGATAACCAGGTGCACACCTTCCTGCTGAACAGTTGCCGTTGACGTTTGAACAGTTGGTGTTATTACTGCAGTGGCATTGTAATGAACAGTTTATCCCGAAGTCTCCATGGTCACATTCTGAAATGTGTTGCAGAACAAAAATGAAACGCATCATATTCATTTCACTGGTATTGAAGATTAAACCTACGTTAACATGAAATCTCCAGGAGCGAACACTAGGTACACAATATGGTTTAACAGTGTTTATGCAATGGCTATATTGAAATGCATTCTTAATGTATAAGACATTATTCCTTTGCCATGCTTGTATTATACAAGACTAAACATGCTTCAAACTATATATTTTGTGGTAACTGTAATATCTTCCGCCCAACATCATTGCATAGAGCATGATTGCATTTTACAGTGTAAGATAAGAATTTATTTCATTGAGTGGAAAGCAAAGGCTAAATCTTCAGGACTGGCGAGTGAAAATGTGATCTTTGTTTTCCACGAGATGAAATAAATTCTTTTATCACATAACTTACGGCGCCAGCGTGAAATAACGCCATTACATATTTTGCGATATTCACGGGTTGATATTCAC
>JAULCC010289809.1:0-12135 GCA_032358795.1 Nuttallia obscurata | reverse complement strand
GTAGAACAATGATCTAATAAAAATCGTGTGTATATTCATGAGCATGTGAACAGGCTTTCCATATATAGCTTCTAACTATTCCAAGAAATGTCTCAAAGGATATTCAGCGATGCTTCATGTACTTGTTCTGTATGAAGTCATGCCTTTGTGAGTTTCATAGACACGAGAGATGTAATATCCATAAATAAAACACCAACCTGCATTTAGTAACAGAGATAATTATCGTACATGCATGTTAAACTTACCTAGGGCAATTAGTGGATGTAGGTAGTAGTTAAGTTGAATGTTTCTTTAAACTGAAACAACAAAATTGAAACGAAAAAGGCGATTTCTTTTTTTTTATTTAAATAAAAAACTTTTCTAAAAGGCGAGCGAAAAGTTAAAAATGGTTATCGATGTTCACCTTTACAGATAAACTAATTAGTTGACGATACAATCTTCCAGCTTATTTGAAGTTATATATCTGAAGTTTGTATTTGATGCTATAAAGTTTCAATCGCGAAATATTAAGACGATTAGTTTCTTCTCAGATCGATAAAAGTATCATGAATGTAATTCTTAAGTACGAGACAGCAACGTATTACTCATCATCGTTTCTTTTGACAAATGCAAATGTTGTATGCATGCGTTGACCAAGCATAAGTCTAAAAAACATAAACAGAATATTATCTCAATTCATTATTACAAGACAAGATGTCTACATATGTTTGTTAAAAAATGTTTTTTGCTCAAATGTGTTGGACAAATCGACCATTTCAGAAAAACAAACAATTGTATTCCTGGATCTTGGAAAAGATGTTTCAGCAACTCTAGTTATACAGTTTCCCGACGTCAGTATTTCAGTTACAACTTTGGGGAAACCGGTTCTCATTACTGAGCAATTTTCACGAATATCAATTATCACGGAGTGCCGTCAACCGACAGACGCCATCTTTCTTTTACAAATCCTGACCATTAAAAGGTCTGAAACAAATGCAAATTAAAGATCAAATGACCATAAATTCACGGAAACTAAATATGTAGTGATAACAATAAACCGATTTTTTCTTTTAGCGGTAACATATGTTATCCTAGTTTTACAATAAAGTACGATAGCATTATAATTGTATATATTTCTGAAAAACGGAAACATCTGTTCAAAAGTGCATGCGCTAAATATAAATTTGCATACAACCTACCTTATCGTAAATCTCATTGGATACACTTTAAAAATGCTTCCGTCGTAAAAACAGTTAATTTGACGTTGATCTTCATCAACTAATGAATTTCAAAAAACGAAGGAGGACATTGTGTGAACTGGCACAGGGGGATAAATTGTTTTACGCGGTGATATAATACTTTTCTCGTAAAAAACACACGTATATACCGACGTTTGTATTGAGACTGTAAACATCGCTTGCCCAAAGCAACTTGGTTTTCGAACTCGTCAAATTTGAAGGTGCTATCGCATTTTTTATTATATTGTTTTTGCATTTCGGACAAAATCGTGAAATAAATATGACGACAAATTTTAAATTAGTTGTGGCCTTATTATCAATATAATAAGTATCGATTTATAATAAAATGAAATTAACAACAGCAATAATTACTACTCCTTCTTAAACTTATAATACTACTGATATTGATAATGATGGTAATATTCTACTATGACCTCTACAAATAGTAGTATTACTTCTAATATTACTGATATCACTTTTCTCATATTTCAGTGTTCAAGTCGATTATCAAATACAGTTTTGTCGTCTACTTTTATAATGTTAGAAAACACTGTTACGGAAGTTGACTACGTAAACGATAGTAGAAATGCACTTATCCTATGAATATAGATACCCTACTTACCATCGATTATCACGTTAAGTGTTAGGGTTTACAATGATGTGTCTAGAACCATATTTAGGATCAAATACTAACCTTAAAATCCCACGAACCATAATCAAAGAAATAAACCATTTCAAAGTTTGTGAAGCTGGCAAATATGTAAGTGTACGTAAGAAAGAAAAGTACGGAATTGCGTTAGCGCTCTGTTTGACATTCAAAAACAAGGTTGCGCAAGTGTAAACTTCAAACTAGTGCAACATTTTTTATCCAAGTTGCCTATATATCGTATAAGAGAAATGTTAAAAAAAATACGCGATTTTCACCAGTCAAATCAGCGGAACAGTTTTTCAACAAGGCCGTCAACGCGATGGCCCTAACAGGATTCTGCAGATACAATAAACGCAACATTTTTCGCGTTGACGTTACTTCGTCCTTGAAAAAAATGTTACGCTGTTGTAAATGGTGAACATCGCATATCTTTTTTTACATTTCTCGTATACGATACATAGGAAAATTGGGTGAAAATTTTGCACCAGTTTAAAGTTTAAACTTGCGCAACATTTTTTTGACAGTCGAACGGAGCGTTGGCGCGCTAGGGCGATGGCACTAATAGAATTCCGTAGAAAAGATAAATGTAGACGTCTTTTTCATATTATTGATTATATATCAGAATACATTCAGTTTTGTTTTGTTTGTTTGTTTGTTTGTTTGTTTGAATATTTTATTATTATTATTATTATTACATTCAGTTTTGTGACGCGATTTCTACACTGGTGTTCGTCTTTGTGAAAGAGCTAATGCCTCAATCACATTTGCTCTACGGCTAAGCCCCAAAACTCGAGAGATACTTGCGGCGGTAGCAGAGAATCTGTGGTGGGCATATCCTTAAATTTTACAGGCCACATGAGTCGCCGTAGGATTATAACGCGAACTTACAGCTTTTTTCATTCTTAGGGTCGTCATAGCAATTTGGCACGCCTCCGTGCCACATGTATATGACAAACCCCTCCTTTAATACTCCATATCTGTAGCGGTGGCTTCAATCTGGCCTTGTGACTACCTTGCGCCCTACGGCGACCGTTGTCATCACTTTGGAGGCCGTACGGCAATCGCAAGTGTTCTGTCTCTACAAAATAAAAATACACCGTGCGGCTACCCTAACATATATGACTGCTACAATACGAGTATGTGGCCGTAAAACTGCTGTTAACCGTAGATATTTTAGACCCCGGGGCCGCCGTGGCATATGTGACTGAGGCATTATTCTTGAAAGTTTAAGAGCTTATTCTCTTAGTGGTGTAAAACTTATTCCTGAGTACATCAGACTTTATTTGACAGTACTTGTCGGCTTTTTTGTCAGCAGTATGAAACTTATTCGAGAGTGTTTCAAGACCTCAAAAGTTTATTCACATTTTTTTAAGAGTTTTGCATAGTTCTTTTAGAGCTTATTTATCAGTTTTGTACACCAAAGTCTAAAAGCTCACTCGCAAATTTTTAAATAATTGAGCACATTTAATTTAGCCTGCTGAAGAAATGTCGTCAACTTAAACTGTCGTCTGCCCAGATTTTAAAGTTCACCAGAACCGCCCAATATTTGGAGAAACAATTGGCCGAGTGTCAAACAGCTTAGATCCTGATAAGACGCCGAGTTACTCGGCGTCTAATCTTGATCCAAGCTGTTTGCAAATTCTATCCTGTCGCCCTTAGCTGGCTTTAGGTTAACAGCATTATTAAGCCTTTTCTTCGGTGGTTTAGAGCTAATTCATTTGCATTTAAGTGGGCTTTTTCTTAAGTGTCTGTAAGCTTTCCTGAGAGTGTTTTAAAAGCGTATGTGCCAGTAATTTAGAAATTATACGTCACTTAATTAAGAGCTTGATTATTTGTGTTCATATGCTATTCTTCAGCGTTTAATTAGCCAGTATATTAAACGTATACCTAAGTGTTTTAGAGAGTATTTGTCAGGTTTTTAACATTTATTTCTCAGTTACGTAGAGCTTAATCGTCCGTGCTCAAGAGCATTCGTCAGCATTTCAAAGCGTATTACTTTTTGTGTGTTTAAGATTTCAATCTCAATTTTTAGGGACTTTATGCCCAATTATTCAGAGTTTATTTGATATTGATTAATATCCATCGCGGTTCGACTGATTTGATTAGTGCAAATTTGAATAAGTCGGTGTTAATGAATTGTTGGGTCCGGAGTATTAGCATTCTGTAGAATGAATCATTGCATCTGATGTCCTTTGAAGAGCGTTCACCTCTATACATTTGTTAAACATTGTTTTGTATTGCCACACTAAATTCATTACGTCGGTTTTATACGCACAGAGAATATTCTGTTTGGACTAAACTTGCACTAAGAGCCCAAAAGCTGGAAAATATTAAATATATATACTCACACGAAAAAGAAAGTGTGCACTTGGTTAGAGGAAAACATTTTATACTTAAAGAAGCAAAATATAGGCAAATTTGGTATCAAAATGTGCAAAATTGTATTTGCTTCACGGTATTTTACTTTTTTAAAATTGAAATTTGATAACTAACAGAGCATTGTTTTACGTATGAATAACCTAGGGGTGAAAAGTAAAAGTTGCAGATTTCTTATATTTTGTAACTGTTTTTTTGCCTTCTTATATTTAGCAAGTTACGTGGCAGCTAATCAGTATGTACTGTGGCCTCCTCGCCTACGTTTGGGCGTTAGGAAAACAGACCTTGTTGTTATTCGTCGTGATTTAAATGTTCAAGGTTATGTTGACCAAGTTTGACGCCCAGATGTTATTCTTTACAACATTAAAAATCTGAAACACCCCTATGCCAATAGGATTGTTGGTAAATGGGCTAATAAATTGTAAAGGAATTAACTGTGGGTAAATATAGTTTCGGACCAGTCAGGCATAGAATTCACCAACAATTACATTAAAGTTATTAATAAACTTAGTAATAATCAGAGGCCTGAAGGTACTGATGTGTCGGCCGTCAGATACAAGTGACTTTAATACTATATTTAATGTTTGGACGTATGCAAAAACCACTCTTCCTAAATAAGCCTATGACGGGCCCAATAAAAGTTCTTATAAAATGGTAACAGCAGCGATGTGGCTGGTTATTAAAATTATATCGGATATTAATCTCAAAATACGTATATTGAAAAAGGCATTCAAATTAGGATGCAAACATTGCTTACTTAACTAAGTAATTGCAATTAAAATGTTGTAACTCCAGCGAGACTACTGTGACCAAACTAGCTTGTAAATGTAGCAGAGATAGTATCTCCACAAACAGTGTGACTTGTTACTGAACTTGGTTGAAAGATTATGCATATAAGCATTCTGCCCAAGTTAGACTTTTAAAGTTGTATGACGAGTCACGGAAGTAGAATGAAAAATAAATGAAAGAAAAAATGGAATAAAGCATGGAAAGCACATAAACAGAACATCCTATTAGAAACAGATATGAACCTTAAGATAACAGAAAAAGACAAGTCTACAGAATCTGGTAGTATCATGCGGACATTCATCCAAGCTCTTACTTGGTTTGACGTTACTTAACTTCCACGATCGGACATGAATCTGTCTTTTCAACGTAGGAACGCCGTAAATAACAAATGTCGCTTATAAAAGAAATAGTCTAGTAACTGTAAACAACTGAAGCTAACATAAATATACACCCCAACAATAACGAAAATAAAATTGCCCAGGTAACAAAATAAGCCTTTCCTACCCGTTTTCAGTAGCACTCTTCCGGGTATCAAACTCGCAACTTCCCTCGCCAAAATCGGACACCGGGAAGTTGCATATTACAAGAACTTGGTCAAACTATGTCTTCATACGCGCATTTTACTTATTACTAAACACTGGCGTGACATTCCATGTGTATAATAATTTTTATTACGATTTCATAAGGTTGCTCATCATTTTAGGAATAAAAAAATTCTATAACTAAACAGGGGCGTTGATGCTTTGTTGAATGTTGATACTTTTTTTGGGGGAGTATTTGCTAGGCGTTCTTAGGTGTGAAACAGTTCTATCTATAGACTAGTAGCGACTGTCAAGATTGCAAAAGATAGTATATCTGGGTCTCCTGACCCAAAAATGCATTATCAAAATATTTTATAGATCATGAAATTGAAATGATTTATTAAAATTATCAAGTATTTGTTATCAATCGTTTGTAGCTGGTACAAGTCGTTATACGACTGTTCTTTCTTCGACACCGAAGACAGCTTAAACAAATGTACAGGCAACGACCAGTTCCATTTATATATGTGTCTACCATGGACAGTCCGTTCTTGGGAAGTAGACTAATTCATTTAATAATACAAGATTCGTTTAGCAGACGAGGTCATTTATCAATCTCAAATGGAATTTTTGCGCAGACATTTCCGAAATCCGGTTAAGATCCTACAACTTGAGCTACATATGCTTGCCGCGTGATTTGCAAGCGTTGTTTTTGTTTCAACATAATTTATTTTGTTAACGTACAAAAAAGGTCAGGCCACATGTTCCAACAACTTTGAAGCCCCCCACCCACCTCAGCTACAATGAAATAGATGGAGTTTTTAAACAATTAAATGCATAATTAATGCAAATTAAGTAATACAAATAGTTATACATACATTAAGGATGATGTGAGAATGGTTGAATTGAATAAAGTACTAGCAGTTTTCATATCATTTTGATGATGTTGATGATGATTTGGAGTTTAAAACATAAAGAAAGAATGAGGAAAGACAAGAAATAAAAGAAAATAATAGACAGCGATAGAAAAAGACACAAGAACGGTTAGTAAGACATAAATTAGTATCAAAAGATGAAAGCATTTATCGGTAAGCGTTAACATCCTATAGTTTAATCAGTTACAGATGGCAATAAAGACTATGACATGTCCGGAAAATGACCACCAGACATGATCCTTTGAGACAAAAGAGAGATCGTCTGCACAGCATGATTTCTCATGTGAACATGCTATAACACTAGCATGAATGGAAGTCTGCCGTACACTTTATCTTTGGTGAAATGACTTTCAATTTTGCATCGGCCGGTTAGCTCAGTGTAGTCCGACAGAGCGTCCATTTCCGGTGCGTGAAGTTGTGACCCAGGCCGAACCAAAACAAAGACTTTACACTTTGAAGTTATGACTGGTCCGCCGGTGTCCGGTTAAAGTGGCCAACCGGGATTCAGTTCCCAGTTGACCAGTGCTATACACTGAGCACGTAAAAGAACCAGGTAGCTCTACAGAAGAGTTCTCTGTATCCATATCATTTTCTCTGGGACGTCCATTAGCCTTAGATTGCATAAAGTGACGTGAAAGTGAAACATGCAAATAATAACTTTAACCTTTAGCCTGCTGAACAAATGTCGTCTGCTTAAACTGTCGTCTGCTTAGATTTCAAAATTCAGAATCGCCCAATATTTGGAGAAACCATTGACCGAGTGTCAAACAGCTTGGTTCCTGATTAGACGCCGAGTTCTGCATCCAAGCTGTTTGCAAATTCTATCACAGTCGCCCACAGCTGGCTAAAGGTGAAACTTTATACAAACATCTACGGTACCATTATATTTTTCTGTGCAATCTCATCTGCAGAGTTGTCGTTCCTTACACTCACATTCGGATATGACACGATCCGTACTCAAACTAAGCAGCTTCATTGTATTAAGAACATACATTTATCTTAATGTTAAAGGCGGGCGATAAAAACAGTCTTTATACTAAGGGAACTCAGCGATATTTTATAAAGTAAATGATGAAATGTTACAAGCGGGTCGCCTTAAAAAATAAACATGTAAAACAATGACCTGATCGCTCGTTTTTTTTTATGAAAATATTATTGTTACGGAATAAAAATGGAGAATCTATGTTACATTTAGCCCGAAACTTGCTTGGTGTTTTTTTCCGGTTGGGAAAAGAGATTGTATCCGTTGATTTCGATTTCGTGGAATTACAACAATCATGTGACTCAAACATCACGCGTGCTTCAATGTATGTCAAGCTTTAGACAGAGGGGAATCTGATGAGCAGGAAGAACAAGAGAGTAGATCTTAGGATAAAACCGGAGGGTGTTCGTAGCTGTTGAAGTTTGCCTGTTTATTTGCCCGATTATGGACGATGTAATATTCAATTATTATACAACAATGCAGTGGTTATTAAAATGGAGAGCTGTGTCGACCTTAGCTAATCTTAAATTGTTTAAAATTCAACGAGATCGACGAAACAAAATCAGATACACGTAGACTCTCAACTCATACAAAACCCTAAACCTTAACAACAATATCATCTCCCACAACACTCACTATCCCAACAACATTCTCAAACACAACAGCACATCCAGCCCCAAAAACACTCTCAGACCCCACAACACTATCAACGTCCACAACACTCACAGACCAAATAAAACTCTTCCCCCATAAATCACTCTCAACCCCTACAACATATTCAGCCCCCACAGCTCAGTCCCATCAACACACTCCACCCACATAACAATTTCAACACTACAACACATCCAGCCCCCATAACTCTCTCAACCCTCCAACACTCTACACCCATACAACACTGTCCATCCCCATAACTCTCCCAACCCTCCAACACTCTCAACCATCACAACACTCTAAACCCACATAACACTCTAATCTCCCATATAACACTCTCAACCCCATAACACTTTAAACCCCCACAACACACTCAATCCAAATAACACTATCAAGCCTCACACCAAACTCACCCCCCCAAAACACTCTCAACCGAAAATCACTCTCAATCCCTACAAAACTCTCAACCAAAACAACACTCTCAAACCCAACAACACTAACAACTCACACAACACTCCGAGTCAATAAAACACTATCAAATCCCTACATTTCTATCGGCCTCCGAAACTTTCCCAGTCCCCAAAACACTTACAAATCCATACACAACTCTCAACCCAACAACACTCTCAATTCCACAACACTTTCAGCTCCAACAACACTGTCAATCCCAACAACACTATCATTTCCCACAACACACTCAATTCCCACCACACTCTTTACTTCCACAACACACTCGATCCCTTCAACACTCTATTCCCACAACACTCTCAATCCCCACAACACTCTCAACCTCACAACAGGTTCAATCCCCCAACATCTTTTACCCAACAACACTCTCAATCCCCACAACACTCTTTCCCCGACACTACTCTCACAGCACAGTCAACCCTTAATTTCAAAATCCCACAACTCTCTCACCTTCCACATCAATCACAACCTCACAACACTCTCAACCCAAATAAAACACTCATGTCCCACATCCTCTCTACCTTAAACGCTCTCAACCCCGACAATACCCTTAACCCCCAAAACACTCTCAAACTTTACAAATCTCTCAACCCACTAACACTCTCAACTCCCATAACACTCTCAAACCTCACAAAACTCTCAAACCCCATAACACTCTCAAACATCAGAATCCTCTCAAACCTCTCAACCCCCAAAACACTCTCAAGCCTCACAACACTCTCAAACCCCACAACTTTCTCAAACCTCACAGTTCGCTCACACCTTAAAACACTCTCAAAACCTAAACACTCTAAAACCTCAAAACACTGTCAAACCACACAACACTCTAAAGCCTCACAAGACTCTCAAACCTCACGACACTCTCAACTCTGACAACACTCTCGAACCACACAACACTCTTAAACCAACAACACACTCATCTCCCACAAAACCTTAATCCCCCAACAACAATTTCATATCACCCATAACACTCACAGCACAATCAGGCCCACAAGACTCTCAACTCGCAGAACACTTGAACCCCAAAAACACGTTCAGCCCCCCCCCCTCCCACACACACACAAACAACATATTTAGCCCTCACAAATCTCTCAACTCCCACAACACTCTCAGTCCCCACAACACTGTCAAATCTTCACAACGGTGACAACACTCTCAGTCCCCACAACAAGCCTAGTTACCACAACACTTACAAATCCACACACAACTCTAAAACCAACAAATCTCTAAACTCCGACACCCTCTCAACTCCAATAACACCAAAAACTCCCACAGCTCTCTCAACGCCCACAACACACAACACTATCAATCCGAACAACACTCTCAACTCCCAAACACGTTCATCTTCCAACATGTTTTAACCAAAACACTCTTTACTCCAAAAACACTCTCAATCCAAACAACGCTCTTAACCTTACAACACTCTCACCTCCAACAGCACTCTCAGCCCCAAAATATTCTCAATCTTAAAAACGCTCTCAACTCCAAGACCACTCACAACCCCAAAACACTCTCAAACCCAACAAAGCTCTCAAATCCCACACTTCTAAATCCCTATAACGCTCTTAACCTCACATCTCTCCTAACCCAACAACACTCTCAAATCCCATAACACTCTTTAACCTCACACATTCTCAAACCCCACAACACTCTCAAACCTCACAATCCTCTCAAACTTCTCAACACTCTCAACCCCCACAACACTCTCAAACCTCACAACACCCTCAATTCCTACAACGCTCTTAACCTCACATCTCTCTTAACCCAACAACACTCTCAACTCCCATAACACTCTCAAACCTCACACACTCTCAAACTCCACACCACTCTCAAACATCACAATCCTCTCAGACCTCTCAACAATCTCGACCCCCACAAAACTCTCAAACCTCACAACACTCTCAAACCCCACAACACTCTCAAACCTCACAATACTCTCAAACCCCACAACACTCTCAACTCCCACAACACTCTCAAACCACACAACACTCACAACCAACACAACTCTCTCAAACCTCAGAACACTCTCAAACCCTTCAACACTCTTTAACCCCACAACAGTCTCGAACCTCGTAATACTCTCAAACTCCACAACACACTAAAACCTTACAACTACCACAACACTTTTAAACCTCACAACACTCTCAAACCACATAACACTCTCAAAACCCATATTACTCTTAAACCCCACAACCTTCTCAACCCCACAAAACATTAGCCATCATTTGAACAACGTTTTACAAATACCATTCATGGCATTTAAATAAAACTCTTATCAGTTGTTTGTTTTCCCGACACGATTTACATTAACATTCGTTCTGTATAGAATCTATGTATTCTGTTACATGAAGATACTTTAACTGTTTTCCAATGACGCCACGGTTTCTATTTAAATGTTTAAACTTGTTCAAAGGCATTTGCAAAAATCGTTTAGCTTAAAATTGGTGGCATTTATTTTATTGAGAGTGTTGCTTAAAGTGTCTGTACGCCATTAATAGCCGGCAATATCTTACAAAAGTCAAATGTAACTATCAAAATTAGCCATTGCATGAAGCTCAGAGGATCGTTGTTATTACTTGGGAACACAAACTACTTATGAGATATTTCCCTGTAATTCGTTTTGCAAAGACTGGCTGATGTTATTGATAAATAAATGAACCACAAGTTTAGATATGCTTTGGTAAAAAAACAAATAGTTGGTTACCATTGTCTATTATTAAAACTGAACTGCAAATGGAAAACTCATATATACCGAAACATGGATATTATTTCCCCTGACACATGGAAACTGTCGCCTTTAAACTATCGAACTACATTTCGAATATTGTAATGTTGATATCAATATTATCCATCATCTGAATACTGTCTTTTTGTATTATCGAAGTACATATCGAATACTGTCATGTTTATATTACTTTCGTCCGTCGTATGAATACTGTCATTTTTGTATTATCGATGTTCATATCCAATATTATCGTGTTAATATTTAAATCATCCGTCGTATGAATACTGTCTATTTTGTATTATCGAAGTATATATCGAATATTATCATGTTTATATTACTATCACCCGTCGTATGAATATCGAATATTATCATGTTTATATTACTATCACCCGTCGTATGAATACTGTCTTTTTTGTATAATCGAAGTATATATCGAATATTATCATGGTGATATTATTATGATCCGTCGTATGAATACTGTCTCTCTTGTTTTATCGAAGTACATATCGAATATTGTGATGTTTATATCACTATCATCCGTCATATGAATACTCTCTTTTGTATTACCGAAGTATATATCGAATATTGTGATGTTGATATAACTATCATCCGTCGGATGAATACTGTGTCTTTTGTCCTAGTCTTATGTATGGATGATTATGATTATTATGAACATAAGATATAATACAAACATGTAAGTTCTGGAATTTTCTAGATATAACTATGGTTCAGACAGGAAAATGATGACGGGACAATGAGATCATTTTCTTTCTACCGCTCCCTTAACCTTTAGCCTGCTAAGGGCGACAGCGATAGAATTTG
>JAULCC010289808.1:0-20062 GCA_032358795.1 Nuttallia obscurata | reverse complement strand
GACAGATTTGAAATTAATTTGGCACAGATGTTCCTTGGATGACCCTCTAAAAGGAATGTTCAAATTATTTTGATCAGTAAAAAAAATATGGCTTCCAGGGGTTAAGACTATTATGTTTAGGTGAGCGCCTCTAGGGCCATCATGGCCCTCTTGTTTACCATTACTCTTCCGTTCAGCTTACAAAAATTACCATTAGTCATAAATTATAATTGCAGATCACCAAGGTGATTGGATGTAGAGTCGATGATTTCACATTTACACAGGTTATCAATGCCTTTTACATAGTCTTGGCATCACCACATCTACCTTAGATCTCCACAGATGTATATATATATATATATATATATATATATATATCACCAATATTTTATATGTATACATCTGTTCTGTCAACTCTGAGTAAAACACATTTGCACCATTACGTCTTCATAAGCCGACAGGCAGCAGATAAAACACACATATACAAAAATTGTTTCGCCATTTAAAAACTTGATCCTGAGAATGTCTTCTTAGGATCTGTCTAGGATTACAAACAAATACTGGTTTAAAAGCGAAAGCTTTTAAAACAAACTTGTCCCGCCAGGACAACCCTGAGCAATTTCGTTTAAGTTAGTTCTATTTACCAATGAATTTCTAACCTTTAAGAACTTATTCATCGTCATGATGTAAAAGGATTTCACTAACTCAGAAAGTATCACAGTCATATGATAAAATCACATTTTCTCTAAAATTTAAAATTTTCTTCATTGTGTTTCAACCAGCCGCACACTTTCCATAAAATAAGCTGAATGACCTATCCACACACCCTACGACAGACTGTCTAGAGCTGTTGTTGTTTTGTTGGGCACAAGCTATTCTGTTACATGCTGGGCTGTTGGTTTGAGTTTGGACGGGGTTTTCACCATGTACACTGTTATTTGAATTCCTTAGGGTCAGTTTTGGGCCATTCACATAGTATTGTCTGTCTTTTCCTATTTCTTTTCATTATGTATGGAGACACGACTGTGTAGACAGAACTCATTTATTTCATCTGTTACAGTTGAGTGGATGACGCTGGTTAGCTACGCTACTAATCTGTTTCCTAAATTGTCCTCGAGAGTTTACGCTCTCCAAGACTCTATATGGAATTGTTAATGTCTTATTGAAATTTTTAACATAAGGAATTGAAAACAGTTCTCACCTAGATCAGTGCTAGCATTGGCCTTAGGGATTGACGATTCATTTTTGACCATATTGGCTGCCATTTTTCCTTTGTCCCGTGTGGCACGTTGGAAGATTTCAACTTTTTGGCACCAAAATTGTCAGATTCAACAGACATTTCATCAGATTTTCTTTTCTCAGCATATTAGTCCTCACACTTATACACAATGTAGAACTTTTTATGCACAGTTAGACGATTAAATCTTTTTTAGAGAGCTCGAAACTGATCACTGCTGTATAATCGGAATACCTCATATGTATACACTCATGCATTGCTTTTATAGGCATGGTTGAATAGCAGCGAAAAAAGTTTAGATCAAAGGGATTAATTGTTAATTGGTTGTCATACTCAGATAATGATAATTTGATTATGCCATAGGGCTGTTCTTTTGGAAAAAGTTAGCATCTTAGCAGATCAGAATCAGTTTTAATATCAATAATTTTTGACATTTTCTGGACTGCCAGTATTAATATTATACGGTAGGCAAACAAACAGGCTTGCTTTGAAAAATTTTGATTGCACAACAGAAAAATGGAGTATCTTGCAAGTCGCAGGGAATGGATTTGTCAGGCATTTGGAAAAGGATGTATGTTCAGATATATTTGAGTAAGGCTGAATTTTTTAAGCATGGTTCTTCTGACTGCTGCAAGCCAGTTTTTATGAAGCTCCAGTTATTCTGCTTGTCTAATGTTGCCCAAAATTACCTGCATTCTATTGCTAGAATTTTCATACTCTTTTTCTAATCTAATTACATGTAATTAACTTATAAGTATGCTGTGATCTCAAGTTTGTGGATCATTGATTTAATTCAGTGTTTGACAAAGTTTATTTCAGGAAATCTCATACCTTTATCGCCAACATGCATTCATTTATATATATATATTTTGTAAGTTATATTTACATATTTGTCAGTGCTAAATAGCCTTTGTGTGCTGATGTAATGTAAAACCACAGTCACTCACTCGGCTTTAATTGCTAAAATTTCTTTAAAGTATTCTTTAATATTTCACTTTAAATAAGTTGTAAGTGGGTGAAACAAAGCAGAGACTGATCAAACAGGCTAATATGAACAGTATTTTCTTGGTCAGAACTCTGTGTAAATTAAGAATACCTCCTTGTGTATTTATGTTTTAATACAAGTTGACCCTATCAAATCATATGTGACCTTTGTAGTAATGACTGTAATGTGGTCAAAAGCATTTCATGACTTCCTTCCTGTTACTCTTGAAAGAAGGACTTTCAAGCATTTGAATACACATTTGAGAAAGTTGTTTGCTAAAAATCCATATTTTTTTCCTGCCTCAGATATGTTCAAGTTAATGTACTTGATGAAGCCATTTAGTGGATTCCAAAAGTAGACAGGTCTGTACTTGCCTGTAGACTGTCTATTTATAAAAATTAAAGGAGTTGAGCAAATTCAACTTTATTATATAGCAAGCAGTGCAAATCATGGTTAGATGCAAGGGTCATAATCAGGGTTTTTGCAGTATAAAAATTTCAGCAAATTTGTTTCCAACAATGTAGAACAAAAATTGGTTGCAATTTTTGTAGCCTATTAATGAGCTAAAAAATCAGCAACAGCTTAAGCATTCATACAATAAAACTAGGTCATTAATGTAAATATTACGTAAATATACATCTGACTTAGAGTAGACATGGTATTTTTCCCTGTCACAGTCTAATCTGAATCAAACATGTTGACAGAACTTGACAGAGGTCTATATTTAGATCAATGGTAACAGTAAAGCTTCTATATGATAGCACATGAGTATCCCTGCCCTTTAAACTTCCAAAAGGAAACTTTTCTCTAGTTGTTTTCCTCAATTTATGACGAAAAATCCCCTTTTGAATCACATCTATTATTAATGTTTCAGAAATGAACATGTCTATAATTTATTGAGCTATGGCTGAAATAAATTCTATTTAGTAGGTCAATGCTGTCAAATATCAACTGTAGAGACCCTGGCCTTGAGGCATGTTGTTAGCTTTCTTATCTGTCTCTACCTTGTCTACAGAATGTAGCACTACTTTATTCAGCATAAGCATGAAAACTATTGAAATAAGTAGAACCATGAGATCTCGATTATGATATTTAGATCCACACACTTGAGATAAATAAAATGCTTGGGTAGCTGTTAGTATAATTGCAATAGGCAGTATTTTATCATGTGACAGTAAACACTGTTTGAACAGCTACTTGACAGCATACATTTATTCCTTGTGCAATCTTTTATCAGTTAGTAGTTTCTACCTGTCAAACAAGAACAATCTATTACTAACCTTATCAAAAGCAGAAAAGAGAATTCTTCCTGATGAAAAGGTTTAAACATTTAAGGGAATCATGTTGTAGCATACCATCAGAATATATGTTCATACTTTTGCAGTAAAGATATGTTATTTCTTCAAGGTTTCTCCAAAACCACAAAACAGAAAACTACCTGAACTGAAAAGCTGAAAATATCTGCTAGATTATACAGCATTTATTTGGTTAATCTCCTCCAAAATAACCATTTCTGAAACAAATCTTTCATTGGAAATACCTCACTTAATTGACAATGATAATTTATAAACACTATGTCTTCTTGGGAATAGGTTTTTCATTTTGTAATTCATATCTCAAATATTCTTAACACCATTTTGTGGGTGGAAGCTTTACAAAATTTAAAATGGATATTTCATCATCCAAAACAGACAGGACAGTGTTAGTCTTACTTTTTCATATTAGAAAGAGGAAGATTCAAACTAAGTATGGTAAGGTTATAGTATTTCACAGTTTGTTTTGATACTAAATGGAGAAATCTTGAAAACAAAATGACACTTGGAATCAAGAAATATAATAATTATACAGTCTAGATACTTTCTTATTGAATAAACTATGCATACCTCACAACTTTGTTGTAAATATACTCAAATCTTGTAATGTTGTTGATAGTTATATTGATTATATTGATCAAACAAATGGTTGATACTGTATTTACTTCCTGGTGCATTTAACTGCCAATTTTAGCATACTGGAGTTTCTGCATACTGCTATATAAATGTAGACTTGATTACAAAGAATCACTTTGTTCTGTATTTTCAGATTTGGGCAAGCTGTTCAACATTTTAAAATTCTGAAGGACAACGATGGCAAATATTTTCTGTGGGTGACCAAATTTTGCTCGATAAACGAGTTGATTGCATACCATCGTACCGTTACTGTGAACCGAACACAAACAATATACCTGAGAGATATGGCAGGAACGGTAGGTGTTGGTCTTAATATATTTATTGTTGAACATCTATTGTTACAAAAAGTTGTATGGACTTATTATAACTCACACACACACACACACACACCAGGACTCCAGAAAAGATGTGTATCACAGAAATTCATCAAGTCTGTTCTCCATGTTTCTCCATCAAACCTTATCTTAAGAGTAACCACAAGATAAGGTTTAGTAGAGAAACATTGAAAACAGTAACCAAATTTCTAAAACACTTGCCTTATCTGGAGCTGTACACACACCTCACTGGTTGTTTTTTTTTTCTTCACAAAATTTAATGTCTTGAAAGGCCCAGTACTTCTGTCTTCATAAGTCCAGACCTATTCGAAAATGTTACACTCAGTTTGAAGATGACCCATATTCCAATTGTTATAAAATGTCTCTAGAATCTTTTCATTTGAAATAATCACGAAAACCAAAGTAGAAAAAAGTCCAGGATAAAGTATCCATTTGTGCACATGCCAGTTCGATTTGATAAAGGTTGTAATTATTTTGAGTAACACAAACAAATTAGGAGGACTGGAAGTTTGACAAATAAAGCGATCAAACAACAGAAATTCACCGAATAAAAAGCAGGCCACTTCAGTCGGTATAAATTAGGCAGGTAATGTCACTTAGTTTTACATGAAATTTCTTCAAAATCGCATTCGACCATTAAGTTTGCCTATATTTCTTATCAGTCTGTAAGTTTTCTGGTGAAACTGGGTCAACCAAACACGCTTTATATAATATAGTATATATATTTAGCAGTAACACACTGAAAACTTAAAAGTATACAGCCATATTTATTTTGAAGTCTGGTCTTCCAATGAAACCTCTTTTAAATATGATCTATAGATGAATTGGTTAAAAAATAATTTTATTCACATATATAGCACATCAGATTTATACAGAAGTACAAAACTGAAAGGATTAAGATAAAAGACAAAGTCTTATATATATAGTTTTTCTCCTAAGAATTGGATTTTCAAACAAAATGGCAGGTACGATTGAAGTGATAGTGAACATGCTGACAGAAAATATTTGAAAACTGAACTGGACAGAGCATTTACTGTTTCTGTTTCTTTTGAAAAAGATCTTCGGTGTATTGCTGAACTTATTGATTATGTTTACTCCAACTTTGGAGAGACATTATTTTTGCCCTGTCTGTCTAACCATCTGCCACACTTGATTTCCACTCATCATCTGGAGTTCCATATAACCCAAAGTCTTCAAACTTCACAGGATGATTGAATATATTGAGTAGATGATTCCTATTAATTTTTTTGGGGTCACTAGGTAAAATCTCAAGATCACAGGGGCCTGAAAAGTCAGATTGTTTCTGCTTAATAACTGGAGTTCCATTTAACTTAAAACTTATTATTAATAGACTACAGTTGCGATATTTTGTTCCATAGGAAAATGAACTATTTCAGAAATTACTTTGCTCCTCTATTTGAAAGGGATCTACCCAGTATTTTAAACATATTTTAAATTCATAATTACAATAGGATTGGGCACAAGTTTTTAAAAGATTTTTAAAGCCCTCTCCTAATGTATATACACGAAATGCCAACAGTAACCAATTAATAACATAAGAGGAATGAATGCACATGGTTTAAGGAGTAACTAAAACTAGTAAAATGCAACCTGAAAATGTATGTAACTGTAAATTCATACAAACTTGTTGAGGCACACACTTCACTTTTACCACTGTACATGATTATGGAGTAATGAAATAAAAGGACAGATAGAAAAGAAATAGAAAAAAATGAGGCATCATGCATGGGATCGTCTCTTCACCATAACCTGTGAACATCAGTTCATAAAGGTTGGTTTTAGGGCTACGCTATTCTCTGTTAGGCTGTATAGGCTGTTCTCTGCCATGGCTTGAAGCATGTCTTCAAACTTTCACAGCTTATAAAACATCACTTGAACCTGTAAACCAGTCATTTTATCAGGATTACTTAACCTTTAGAGGAAATATAGCATTTTTTTAAAAAATTTAAAATTTTCTTACATCAGCACACAGCTTTTCACACAGAAATGTTAGCATTTTTCTGTTGTTGTTTGAAGTGTATGTTTCAAACTGTAACGGCGTAATAATCATTACTGCAACATGTATACCAGGGGTCTTTTATCAAGATTACTAAACACATGAGTCAGGGCAACAAATGCTTGAGGGTATTGACCCAATTAAAATTGCGAAAAGCCCTTTTATTTTTCAAATCAAGGAGTACCAATAAGCTGAGTATTTTTTCAAAGCTTAATTTGGTTAGGTACATTACCCAATAGAAATGTGTCCAAAGCCCAATTGAAAATTTGCAATTACTCAATTTAGTAAAAATCTAATAGGTTAAATACTAAAGTTCCATAAAAATCTTATCTGTTGCTCTGTATGAGGGAGTTGGGTCAGTTATCCAAATTTTAGATCTACTGTCCAAAGGCCAGAAGACCTGATGCCAGGGCACTGTCCATTCATCCATGTGTCAATAGACAATTGCTTGTGAATACAATAAAGTCCTCAGACTTGATTGTATCTCCATCAAACTTATACAGTAGTTAGATATTCATTAGAGCTTGGTCAAAATTGGTATGATAAATCTTTAAAGTTTATAATATAATAATATAATCTTTATAAACAATAGAGCATACATTTCTTATCCTATATTCATCAAACTTAGTCAGTTTTCTTTTCATGAGATTGACCAGACTCCTTACTGGAATGACTAAGACTTCTTGGACTCATCAGATATTGTTTAGGTGTAGAATTTTTATGTGTACTTTTTGTTTGCAGAAAAAAGTAAGTGCACTTTATGACTTTGACCCACAAGAGGCTGGAGAATTGCGGCTTGCAAAAGGAGACGTATTATGTGTGACAGGTGAACTTGATAAACACTGGTGGAAGGGGAAAAATTTACAGACAAACCAGGAGGGAGTATTTCCAGCAAACTATGTGAAGGAGATTTAACACTGCAGACTTTCCTTTTCTCTGTCATCCCCCATGAGGAATGCACCGCAACTTATCTTGAGCTACTCTGTAACTAACTTTTTCACTCTAGACACTGATGTCTACATTGTTAGAGACATTGTTAGAGACAAGGGATTAACCATGTGCCCTGCTTACTAAGTGATAAATTAGATTGTGGGGACAACAGAATAGTTGCAGCATAAATTGTGTCATTGTGTTTAACTGGATTTGTCTGGACATTAGTTTTTAACAGTTATGTATGCACTTTTAGTGTCAATTGTAAGGTAATTCTGGATATGTTTCTATGCTTATTTAGTTAACATGATCATGAAATGTGGTCATTAAAAAATAAATGGGGAAGTGATAAATTCAGACCTATGGAGATACCACTTTTACAGAGCAATTAGCTGGAGGAAGGAAGTGGTTTTTAACCGAAATTACCTTACATATTTACCATTTTCTGTTTTACCAACCATTTGTACTTCAAGACCAGTGCTACTTTGTCCAAGTAATGGTCTCTTCATTCAGGTCTGTCTGGTTTGTGTAAGTCATTATTTTTCCCTCTTGGAGGTTTTTAGGTGAAATGGATTAATTTGTGGATGTAAATACTTGCATTTGTATTGAACATTTTAATGCAGGATGACATATGGCCAGTTTCTTGTACCAGGCGAGGTTACCATGGCAGTCTCGGCTCTCTAGATGAGATATGTTACCATAGTAAAAGAACTTACAACCTTGAATTTATATGAATAATTGCCTCCAGATTCATAATAATGAATGTATGCTCTTGAATCTGGTGTCATTTTCATTTACATTTCTGTGGTAGCCTTGAAGGACAGTGATTGAAAATTACCCAAGAAAGCCTGCAGTTTGCAGTTTCTTAATTTGAAGGCGTCCCACATAGGTAACAAACTGTGATATTGTTGATCAATTTTAATATAAAGGGTATATCAAAATCTGGCAGAACATAAAAGTTACGATACACTGAATCAGTGTGACAAAGATTTTATGTATTTGAAGTTGTCACTCACATCTTGGTTAAAAGCTGAGAATACCCACACTCAGATGTAGAATATGCAAGCATAAAAGTTGTACAAATGTTAGATGATTTACATTTTTACACAATATTAATACAAGATAGGATAGACTCTCACTTGGTGAACTTATTTTGCAAGAAATGAAACCCCATGATTTTGCACAATGTACCTGTAATGATGGATTTAAAACTAGAGGTATCATTTGACTCAGATTTCTTAGACTGTAAATACTAAATAGGAAAGCCTATCAATTTTAAGTACTAAATACCGGTACCAGTCATGCCAAAGATTCGAGGATTTAAGGCCTTTATTTGTTGCACGGTCCAGTTTTCCTGGAATTTGAGAATGCTAGTATTTTTTCCAAATTAAATATTTCACAGCATTGTAAGTGTGATAAAAAAAAAGATATGTTCGTAGAGTACAGAGCAAACAAAATGACAGAATAGTTTATATGTAAAAAATTGTCCTGAAAGGATTGACTGATTCTATCTTTTGCAAAGGGAAATGTATAACATAATAATTTAAGTGTGAGAGAATATATATATTCAGCAACAGAGTACTACACACAAACTTCAGAATAGTTATATATATATAAACAAATGTATGTAAGTCTCATGTAGTGTCTTTAGATAGAATTCTTTCTTGTATAAAATTTAGTATAAGTATTGAGGTAGAACTGTAAGTACCTGTACTTGCTAAAGACACTTTTGAATATGACAAATATGGGCCTTGGTACAAGCATCTGCATGTTTTCTGTCATCTCTTCAAGCAGTTTCCTTGTAAAAGTATCATAAATGGTATCTGGTAGTTACTTGAAATTCTAAGATTCAATATTGATAATTTTATCCCGTACTACATTTATAGATAATTGTAGGATCAAACTGGCTAAGGACCCTTTATGTTTAGAGGTTAAAACCGTTGAAAATATATATAGTTGGAAAATCATGTATTGGGCGCCTGTAGGAATGATAACGGTGTGTGTTGATATGCTGTGAAAGGCCATATGATATTTCTCTCCCTGAATAGTGTCGTTCAGATCTCCCTTGTCTACTGCTTCTGAGTGTTATATGTTTATTTATTGCATGTATAAGATTCTGAATGTTTACTCTATTATTAAACTGATTTGCTTTAACCAGCTCATACTTTCTTGAATTAAGAACAGATCTTTTATCAGTGAAGGCTGTTTAACATCCTTAACATTTTCATGATAGCCAACTATTGTACATACCCAGAATAAAGTTTTGAAACATCAGTTTTCTTGTAGTTGCAAATATATTTTCATTAAGGGCAATAGCTGGAAATTTGGACTGCACATTAATTTTGGAGTATGAGTGTCTTGTAATGATTTTTAAATATTTGAGGGATATTTCTCAGGATCTCTAAGGACTGTTCTCTTGCTTTTCCTGGTATTTGAGAATGTATTTGAAATTTCCTATAATCTATGTTATTTTTGTGTTGTATCTGTTCTTTTGAATACAATTAATGTACAATATCAAATCTACCAGTGTTTTTGAGTACAAACCCCAAGGTTTTTTTCAGTGGTGTGCCAGTTTGTTAGCCTGTTGTAAACTATCTTAGGTATACAGACACTGCTGTGCTATGTTTTCTTCTTTTACTAAGTGCAAACTTTATGATACATTCCTTCATAAAATGAATGAATTAGACCAACAATTAGCATTCAATTTTTGCATATTGAACATGTACTTTAAGAAAGGTTAAAAAAGGGGGGAGAAATTATTTTTACCAGACTGTGTTGGGTATAGATTTGAGTTTAATCATACTTAAAGTCTGTAGTATATTGCTCAGTCCTGAGGGTTTACAAATGTCTTTCTAGCCATATCTCATACATTAAGGTATCGGGAAATTACTGACAGTGCTGGAGAGACGATTGCGTTTATTGCCATGTAATAAGAAACTCCCATATTTTTTTTTTAATTTGCTTTCTATGTCTTCCAAAGGTCATTGTTGTATCACCACTTATATTATAAACAGGAATGTCACTCTTTAGAATGTAGTTTTGTATCTGGGACATAGTTTGAAACTGAAATGAGACTGATTGCATATATAGAGTGTAAGACTTACATAAGTTTCATCACCATTTTGTGTGTTAAAGTTAACCGTTGTTATATAAGATGCAAGGACAAGGGATAGAAAGATAGATAGTATGATAGATGCCACTTAAAAAAGTAAATATCAACAGACTGTTTCAGTGAAATTGACATGGTATGTTGGTACTTAAGCTTTTGGCACAGATTGAAGTCCTTAATACACACCTTGAATCATTGTTCATTCTCCATTTCACCAGGCATTTAAGATTGTAACAGTCTAAGAGAAGCAGAAGCCAGAGAGAATAAACATTTAAGTTTGCGTGTGTATGAGTGTCTTTACATATACAGACAGTTAATCCCACTACAATTCAGTTGTTTAGCCTTGTTTTGTATGAATGTCATCTGTGGTATGTTAAGTACATGTATGTCATTGCTGCTACCCAGGAATGGTATATTTCTTAGAATGGATTTGTATTGGGTGTGTTGAGGTTTGCCCATTGGGCATGGTAGCATAATGGCATGTTTATGTTAAGAAAAATGAGATAAAAATAATAGATTGATTGTACCTGATTTTGTCTGCTCAAGTTAGATATTGTCATTGGTTAGGCTTCCTACCCTCCCCTCATAATTGTTGTCCATGTTAATGTCTATTTTTATACTTGTTACATTATGTTGCTTTCAAAATAGAGGTACCTCATGGGGAAAGCTTTCATCTCCTCAGAATTTTGTCACCTGTTTTGGATCTGGCTCACTCAACATCAATTTTCAATCTGTGATTAATGTAAGGGGAAAACTATTCTGAAAATTGAATGTTCTAGTGTCAGATATGACTGTGTATTTGTATTATATGTAGAGTGACCAGGTCCACACACGTTACAGATCCATGGGGAGTTCTTCACTTGAGATATCCCCTAATATTTCGCTGTTCTCTTGAATTACAAGATATGTGATTTTTTTCCCCCCAAAAAAAAAGAAATAAAAGGGTACTGGTATATTAGCACTTGAGGGTTGAGTTGTAACAGTTGGCATACCTGGTAGGTTAGAACAGAATAGACAGTGGAGTTTCTAACTATTTTACTTGATAGCAGCACCAGAATGCTTGATAAAACTCTAGCAAGATGAGACGTAATTTAGATCTGGTCACTGGGATGTATTTCCACAACTATAAAAAAAAATTTTTAGCGTAAAGGAAGTCCTCTATAACTCCGCTTCACTCATTTCACACTGAAATCTTCTGTTCAAGGAAAACCTGCAGAAAATATTTAATAAGTTAAATAATCTGTAATGTGGTTGGCAGCTTTAATTAGTGTGTGATGTTCGACATGTTTCCAGCTGTTCATTTATGTTAGGCTAGAAGATGCTGTGAAGTAGTTTAGTTTAATTTACCCAGATGTGTGCAAAAAAAATTTCTTTTTTCTTCATATAGCTTTTAAGGAATCATTGGGAATGATAGCAATGTAATAATGTATGTATATTTCAGAAATTATCAATGTTTTCTTGGCTGAATTTTTCTAAATTAGATCTTCAGTAGAAGGGAATTGGAAAGTTTGTAAAAGAATCATCTTTTTTTTCTGCTTTTTGTAACATTTTACTCTCTTGCATATTGTTAATAGGGAGAAAAGTGTTAACACTTAACCATGTATGTTAAAGCATTAAAGAGAAATAAAAAGGGGAATTAAGTTTTGTTTCTGATGTTACTTTATGAAGTAACATAGAAGCCAATCCTTTCTTGTCTGTATGATTGTAACGCAATTGAAAATGTTTGTTCCTACTTGATATAGAAGTAAATATTGTGATAGATTTAAACAGAAATTTAGATAGTTTTGTTGTTAAATTTAAGACATTTTGTTGTTCAATTAAGGAACACCAGACCCTACACTATGGTGAATATTTACTATTCTACAGCTTTATTGCTTAGCAAATTGTAGGGAAAAGGTGTTGGAACAGACATGGAAAGGTATTCTATCCATCAGTTGAAATGAACATTTTTGGAGCTTGACTAGTGTCATATACATGTATACTTCAGTTGTATCTCTTGTCAAAAAACAAAAATAAGACACAGGACCAAAGAGATCCTATAACAGAATCAAAATGCACAAATATGGATAAATTTAAGCAGCAGCCTTTTTGTATTTTTTAAAGTGAGAATATTAGTTCTGATAAAGAATTAAGACAATTAAATATTATGGGGGTTTTTTTCTACACTGTTACCATAGTAACTAAACTAAGTTTTGTTTTTTCACTTCCAAGATAGTTCTAATGTCATAAAAAAAATTTATCATGCTTGTAAGTGGGACAGCTTCAGGTATGTTTGGCTTGAAGCAGTCAACATTCATGGAAAGCTTTGTTGCTGATAATGTTAAGTATTTGTACAAACCAGATTTTAACCTCTTGTAACAATATTTTGATCAACTGTACAACTGAATATCTCCCAATTACTCTCATTAGAACATATACAAAGTAAAGAATTCAATGTGGTTCATTGCCGAGTGCCATTATTGTAATAAGCAGCAGTTCCATGTGTATTGATTTATAAAGTTTATCAGTTATAAGTATGTTTTAATTTGAGATAAGGCTATAAATGGTTTGCACCTAAAATGATTTCCTTGGAAACATATTGACAATTAGTGAGTTATTGACTTTAGGAGTGTAGCCAATTCATTGGAGTTGTCATTTTTCATTGATGCAGTTTTATATGATTTTACTATAACAGAAAACTTTTATACTGAATTTCTGTGCAGGTTCCAAGAAGTTTATAACATTTTTGACACATTTTTGTAGGTCAGTTGATCAGCAGAATACAAGACCATAGTTTGAAATTCAAGGTCTTCAGATGGGATATCATAGAAGAAGAGATAGTAAATGATGTGTAAATGTATACCCCATGCTGGATATGAGGTGATCTGCCTCATGATAGAAAGATGTTTATTTTTTGTATGTCCATATTGTATAAAGTGTACATTTTCCTATAGATTATATGGCAGTCTCTATATCTACCACTACATTTTCTCAGTTGTGTTATTGATGTATGTTACATAAACCTGCTTGGATCTGCTTCATGTCTGTCTATTCAACTGTGCTGTATTTGATGAGGTAGCACAAGGTCACGTGTTTCCTCTCATCTCTCTCTCAAATCTAGGACAGAGCACAACAGATGCATACATTGTTGTTTTTTTTATATTATAAAGTACAGTAAAATCTGTTTTGCACTAAGTCCCACATTTTGGGTTCATACACTGTAAGCTCTGTTTACCTTGATTTTTTATTCTTTTGCATTTTATTCTGCTTATAGATCTAGTTGACTTGGCAGTTTTGATTACCATTTTTCAGGTGTTACATATGCTGGAATATGTACAGGTTACACAACTTTAGGTAGGACTTCACAAAGTTTATTGCAACTGTGTCGAGGTTCAAAACAGAGCTTACAGGAATTGACCCCATCACATTTCACATTATCATAGAATCTAAATTAATGATAAAAAGTTTTAATGGCTAAATACTTGCTGATTTGTAGACTAGTAAGGTGGTATATAAGAGCAAGATGATTGAAGGCAGAGAATGCTTCTTGTGACCAGTGTTTGAAGAATGGACATCAATTATAAACGAGAAAAATGTTGCAACAATAAGGTCATTTAGCCTTGGAACATTGTCTTGTTGTCTCCATTATATGGACAAGCAGTAACCCAAAGGGATTATTGCTAGTCTTTATTGGATTTAATATAGTGATACCCAGAGCCGAATATAAAATTAAATTTTGGGCATACTTTGATACTTGAAAAGCAATTTTAACTTGTTGTCACAGTTTAGGTCTCGGTAGAAAAAATATCTAAAATATTGTGCAATGTTTCAGTGTCAATATTTGAGACACTCTTGCCTATTGGCTTTCTAATTTGCAGCTGAACAGTGAACATTTGGATCTTATGACATATTTATGCTAGAGATCTTTGTGTGCAATATTGTTAATTTTAGTATGTGTAAATGCAAAATAACACAACTTTGAACACTGGGCACAGATGTTTTCTACAGATGTGACTTGAATATTTTTTTGAAAAGATAGATACAGCAGACATAGAGTAACTACCTTAACATACTGTAAATTCATTTCTCATTGCTACCATGTGTATAATAAAGTATGGAAAAGTGTACCTATGCCTGGCTTAACATTCTGTATCCCAAATGTTCACAAAAGTTTGTTTGTTTGTTTGTATGATTAACGTCACTTTCTGCCAGCTAGGGCTAATGGACGTCCCAGAGAGAGGGAAACGGATACACAGAACTCTTCTTTAGAGAACCATGGTTCTTTAACGTGCCCAGTGTATACACGTGGGGGCTGAGCCCAGGCTGGTCTTTTTATCCTGACACCGACAAATCAGTTGGAATGCTAACCCTAAATACTGAGCGTCAAGGAGGGAAGCCATAACTGCCATTTTTAAAGTCTTTGGTATGACCTGGCCTGGGATCGAACCCACGGCCTCCTGCACCGAAAGCGGTCGCTCTACCACTTGAGCTAACCGGGCGGTTTTCACACAAGTAATTTGATTAACAACACACTTTTTATACACCCATATTCAGGATCTTTTTGAAAAATGGCTTATTCAATGAATGTCAGACTTTACACGCATATGTGTTGTCATAAGATCCTGTGCAAAATCGATGCTCGTTAATATTCATCAAGTTTCTGGAGAGTTATGGCCCTTTACTTTTAATAATTTCTTTATCACAGGGACTTATTGGAGAACCACTTACCCAATCAATGTCAATCTTTGCACACGTTTGTTGCTATAAGATCCTGTGAAAGTTCAATGCTCATTAATATAAATCAAGTTTCTGAAAAACTACTTTGTCACAAAGACTTTTTGGAGAACTGCTTGTCCAATGAAAGTCAAACTTCACACACATATCTATTGCCATTATTATATCCTGTGAAGTTTGATGCTCATTAATATTTATCAAGCGTCTGGAAAGTTATTGCCCCTTATTTGTTGAAACCCATTTTTTAATTACTTTATCACAAGGACTTTTTGGAAAACCACTAATCCAATCAACACTAATCTTTGCACATGTTTGTTGCCATAAGATCCTGTGCAAGTTCGATGCTCATTAATATTAATCAAGTTTCTGGAGAGTTATGGCCCTTTATTTGTTGAAACTTAATTATAATTTCTATGTCACAGGGACTTTAATTTGGATTTCAGTTGGGTGTATACTACAGGACTGTGCTTGTTTTTGATTGTATATCAGTCACATAGAGGTCTTTCAGATACTTTGGTAATATGCAAACTAAAAGAATCATAACCATCAAGTCAAGACTTGACTTGCCAAGAGTAGTAATATTACATAATGTCAGGTTCTAATCTACAAGGCAACTGTTTCCTTATTTGGTATGTATACATACACCTTACAACCGAAACTATTACAAGGTTTATGCACAGACGTTTATATGTATTTTGAAAAAAATCTACATTATTTTTCAGATGATTTAAAAGATTTTTTTTTTTTTAGATAAAAATAAAATAAAAACAAGAGGACCACAATGGTCCTGCTAAAGCTCACCTGTAAATCCCTGTATACAAAATAAGTAATCCTTAGGGTCAGTGTAAAATGATACTCTCATGCAAAATATCTAAGCTATAGCATTTATAGTTTTAAAGAAAATAAGTTTTTAGTTTTCACTATATAGGTCTATGTAAAATTACCTCCTCCCACCCCCCCTTCCCCCACACACACAAAAAATGGCTGGCCAAATTTAACCCCAGAGTCACCATTTGAACAAACTTGATAAAGCACCTATATGTAATGTTATGACCTAAATATCTAGTCTGCATGGTTTCAGAGGAGATGTAAGTTTTCACTATATAAGTCTACACTAAATGGGCAAGGCCAAATCAGACTCCAGTGTCACCATTTTAACAAACTCGGTAAAGGATATCTATATTGTGCTTCAAATAAATTATCTAAACTCTGGCATAAACAGTTGCAGAGATGGAGGTTTTTAAAATGTTCTCTATACGGTATAAGTTATGTAAAATAAGATTCCTCTGAGGTATGGCCATATTTTTACCCCAGGTCACCATTTGAATAAAATTGGAAAAGGACTACTAGGGCATGACAAGGCAAAATTGTTTTTGAGAAGAAGATTGTTAAAAGTTTTTCACATTCGTTGCCATGGCAACCAGAGATCATGCAATGGAATTCTTAGAACAACTTTGAAAGGGGACCATCCAAGGATTATCCAAGCAAAGTTTTGTCACTTTTCATTCTATGGATTCAGAGAAGATATTGTTTAAACAAATTGTGGACAAATGATATATGAAGGATATAGATAGATCACAATACCTCATGTGAGTAGTATACTCAGGTGAGCTAAAAACAAAATCTTGAGTGAAGCATGTTGGGTTATTGCTACTTTACTGTCAAAATATCCTGCAAGTATATTTTTTGTTCTGCTTAAAGCAAAAAGTCTGCACAAATCTCTAATGGTTTGGTAAAAAATATGGATGTCAAATATTGTTTACTATTATCTCAAATCTAGTTCTCAGAATTCCAAGCATTATAAGCTCATTAATGCAAACCTTAGATTATTAATTAGGGACTGGCAATAAAAGAAGTTACACCAGAATATGTTATATATGGCTTCTTTTAATGATAGCATTTCTTTTTCTTTTTTTGAAGAAGAATTAAGTCTATAATGGGTACATTCATACTTAAAAAACTTGAGGCAGTTATGCCTGGATCTGATTACTTGCAATAGTAATGGGTATTGTATATTTTCTTTTCAAACAAATTTGCATGCAGGAATATGAAAATATCACTATACAACTAGCTTTACCATCCCAGCCTAACCCCAACTGTAAACAATTTGAACCGTGGTCATCCAGTGATTATTAAATGCTGTTCTGTAAGCTTCTGGCTATAGTCACAAACCTTGTTCAAAATATGTACATCCAGTAGTGAAAAGGTGTACCTAGGTCTACATTTGTTACATATGTAGTATGAAGATTGTTTTAAAAATTTGCTCAAATGATTTATAACTGAGATTTATCTGAGTGATCAAATATGCGACTATAAAAGACTTTCATAACAAAAGCATATCATTTTAAAAATGATATCAACCATAAAATCTGTGATGAAATATACCAACTCTCAGACTGCATTATCTGTAGCTAAACCCCCTTTGTTCAAATGTGTGTTTCAGCTGTCATATAAAAGGGTTTTCTGATATTTTGTCAGAATGTCAAAGACGTTCTCTCCAAATTTTACACAAATTTCGCAAAATTTAAAGTAATATTTTGGTCTTGCTGATAATAAAATTCATGAAAGAGCTGTTAGAACTGCATAATTTGTCTATTCCATCAATACACTTGGGTATTGTCCTTTCCAATGCCAAAAACTTATGCACATGAAATCTCTCTCATCTATTTCTGTTCAAAGTGGTGTAGGACATTACACTCAACAATTATCTGAAACCCCCGAGTCTAACATTTCCATAGCTATGTTTGTAGTTAAATCTACAACACTGGCCTGTATCCTCCTGTGGCTAGTACTCGAGTTCTCAAACTGTAACCAGTTTTTATTCATACTTGTACTACAAGTAGAAAGTCATGTAAGCTTCGATCAACAGTATCCTGGTTTAAAAACATATGTATGTTCATCTTAAGAAAACCCACAAAACACTTGACCTTTGAGCATCCTGGTTCAGAAGTCCATCCTTTTCTGTTACAGAGCTGCTGTAACCAACTGATATAACAATACTTAGGGAGTGACAAAATTATTCATCGATGATTTACTTTTCAACTTTAAAAGTTCTCCAAGGCACTTATAAGAAAGACCTCAAAATCAACTTTCAATTGCACATGACATACCAGTACAGGTTTTACAATGTATCAGTTGTGGAAAACACATGTTGGTGAGCTGTATGGGTTGTCAACATCATGTGCTACCTCCCATGCCACATAACTGATAACTGAATTGTAACCATCTATTTAGCTATGCAAAACACTCCTCTGATGGTAAATTCCACGTCAGCGGCCTAAACGTTTAAGTTTGTGTTTTGCTCTTTTAGAAAGTGTCCTTTTTGGCTTCTTCTTCTTCGATGATTTTTTGGACTTAGATTTTGGCTTCAATAGTTTAACCTTTTTCTGTATCTTCTTTCCAATTTGACTGAAAAGTAGAAACATACATCAGATAAATTAAATATATCCTTTTAATTAAATAGGCCAATGAATATTGATAAAATTATCTTTCAATTCAAGCATGACACAATTATCAGCATTCTTTCATACTTATGTTCACTAAAGACTAAAACAATGTTACAGACTAGTACAAATATTATGTGTAATATATTGGTTTATTTGAACTATTTCCCTTTATAATAGAAACTGTTATTTTTTACCTTTTTAACATATTTCATTTAAACCTACAGTACCATGAACGGCTTGTCTGGTGTTAAATATGCATAAAACCACACAGTTAGTGAGTTACTAATTGTTATTTCAGAACATATGGGGGAAACACACATTTTCAGGCATTTTGAAATTATTTGCCTTTCTTCTTGTTTTTTATTTTTACATAATTATGTCATTATATTATCGAAATAGCAATATTGATAGTATTTTATTTCTTCAACTTTTTCATTTAAATCAAGGTCAACGCCTTAATTTGTTCTTTGGTGTTCCTATCAAATTTTAATGTCTCATTTCATTTTTTTATTGCTAAAGTTGCCCATATAAGCCACAAATCATAGATCCAAGCTGAGAGTTAGTTAAACAGCAGTGACCATGCATTTACATTTATTTCATTTCTATAAGTCTTATAAAATCTCAAAATATGACATTTGTGATTTCCTTCATTTGTCTGTCAGAACAGTTAACAATGCATCATAACGCAAAAGTCTTGATATTGATTTAGTCTGTTGAAATTACACATGATCCGGGAACACAATTTCATTTGTAACTGAACAATATGCTGCCTAAACTCCACCAAGGGCCATAGCACTAACATATACCATGCAGTAAAACATATCACTGATATATGTAGCACTGTGCATTAAGATAAATTTTACTGAAATCTGACCAGAGGTTTAATAGAAACAAATACAATTGCTAACAGAAAGCTCAGTATCAGAACGTCTCGTCCCTGTATCTAAATCTGTTCGATGGTGGGTCATAGATTGAGGCATATCTGAACGTTAAGGCTGTATGAGGCTATAATGAGTACAGACTTTCTGAAGCCACATTTACATCTACATAAGTACTTATCACATGAAACTGAAATATTATGAACAACTTAAAATGCATTGATAGCTTACTTAAGAAGCTCTTGTTGCTGTTGTTTGTTTTTTGGGCCAGCGGTACTTGTGCCAGGTTCTGGTTCTCGCTTTTCATCCGAACTTTCTTCTGAACTTTCATCTTCTTGGACCTACAATGTAATAAATGTGTGTTTTAGAATACAATTTCAGAACCCATCATCTTTCATTAAAACAAAAGGACCATGATGGTCCTGTAATCGCTCACCTGAAATTTGCACATACAAATTAAAGAACCCTATACAGGGTCATCATT
>JAULCC010289697.1:0-12136 GCA_032358795.1 Nuttallia obscurata | reverse complement strand
GCGGTAATTCACTTTGATAAGGGCACAATGGCGGGTCGTAAAAGGGGCATGGCGGTACCGCCACGCTGAAAGGGCCTAGAAAAAACACTAATAATGCGTATGTGTATGTATTATGGGCCGGTGGTTTGCATGTACAAATAAAGATATTTACTTGACTTGCTAAAAGTGCATACATTTATGTTATATATCGAAACGTAGAGCCGCTTTGTGACACTTGGACCCAGGCATGTGATCCTAATGAGCTTACCAATTTCAACTCCAGCTGCGAGATACTTACTCGCAATAAGATATGTTATGTTGCTACCAAACATTCATGCATATTGCAGAGCAGCTACAGAAACTCAAACACTCAAGCACCGAGACGCAAAAAGAAGTGCAGACATTAAAGAAGAAAACTTCTCGCACTTCAGTAGAGGTAGACAACATGAAAGGAAAAATTACTAAGTTGGAAAAAAACGGTAGGGAACATACAACTGATTGAACATGACTTAACAAGTGGATACTTGGTTAAACAATAAGTTTTATAGATTTTTTTAAATGAAGCGGTTGTCAAATGAAGACAGACGAATGAAGAAAGTGTAGATTTGATGAACACCACATTTCTAAGGGACAATTATTGGTTGAAAACTCAATAGGTAATGAAATATAAGTTTGAACTGTAACTGGATCAGGAAAGATGTGATGAACAAAATTGTTCTGATGTAAGATTGGTGTATCAACGAGTTTGTTGGTAAGACTGGTGTAATGTAAATGTCTGATTGACAATTAGAAAAACAGCTGGCATAGGAAATGAGGTTTTTGTAAAGTTTTGGTTGGTTGAATAAGAAGTTGTTGGTGGATGATTGGTTATATTAGAATTGTTTGACGAAATATGTGTTAAACGAGAATCGATTAATGGTAATTGCTTTTGCTAGATTTATATAATTAAAAATAAAATAACAATTGTTTGATAAAAATTGAACGAACAATAATTGTCTGGACAGATATTGGTTTAACAAAAATTGAAATTGTTTGGAGACTAATTTTATGATGCAATAATGAAATGAAAGGAATTGCTGATATTTTGATAAAATATTAGTCTGACAGCAAACTTCATCTATCGGTCTGGTCGAAACCTTATCAAAATAATAATTCAATGAATGTTGTCTGATGGAAAATGATTGAAATAGAAGCGACAGTCTGATAGAATTTTATATAGACAAAACATATCACCATCATAAAAACAGTTAGGTCATATTGATTTATTAGGTGTCACATAATTATCCCGACATACAGTTGTCATATACCACTATCTTGAAACTTGTCAAATGATTAACAGATTTTGGGATTAAACGTTTTTTAATTTGACGTGAAATTATCAGGAGTTGTAAATTGTTTATATACAGAACAACCTTTTTATGGATCAGTCAGTAAATAAAAAGGATCAGAAATAATGTTGTACTGCATATTTCTTTGTTACAGGAAAGCAGCAAATCAACATTGTTCAGAACATACAGACCGCACCCTTCTCAGAAGTTTCCATTAATGCACACAGATCAATCACTGTTCAGCAAGGTATTTTTCATTTGCAGTAATTTGTTGTATTTTCAACTCACGGAACACTACATTTGATTACAATAAGTACATTATAATATTTCATATATATATATCAATGATTGAACATGAATTATATAATATATATATATATATATATATATATATATATATATATGTTTGTGTGTGTGTGTGTGTGTGTGTGTGTGTGTGTGTGTGTGTGTGTGTGTGAGCGAACGATGAAGGAACTGCTCTTCTCCAATAATCCATAGTTCAATACAATAACACGAACTTGTCTTAAACAATAATGTGTAAACCTTTGTGAAATAAAGATATTGAAGATCAAACGTTCAGTTCTTACTCAAGAAAGTAGTTTTGAATATTTGACAAGTAATACAGCGTTATTTTCATATTAGTTTCCCAGAAAGAATGTTTGGCTTTGCAGTTTCAGCCAAACCACCTTTGAAAAGCTTAACTTTCAGAGAACAGCTTTCTTTATTTGTGTTAGTTAAAGGTATTAAAGGGATACGCGCCGTATTGAATTTGACATAAGAAATGCTTGATATTGTGCAGAAGTAGTAATAAAACATATATAATCTACAGTAAAATAAAAAAGTGGGGTCACCGTACTAATTGTTTTATAAACAGGCACTAGAAAATATGACAATGGCATATTTTGCATGTATTCGAAAGAAGGAAAGCTATGTTTTATGTATAACCAATAATACATATTTTCGAGCTTAGTTTTGGTATTTGTACAAAGTCAAACAAAAAAGATTGTATGAACACACAGAGAGAAATTACAGAAAAGAATGCAAATGTTAGCAGATAATATATATGGCTTCAGATATGGAACTATCTGATTTTACGAGAAAAAATTGCACATAACCCTGCATAATTTGAAAACTAGCCATAATAATTTCTCCAAACTCCACACTTTTATAGCTGATGTCATACATAAAGAGAAAATGTACAGAAACTAATATGTCATCGTAATATTTTTAAAAATATATATACGAAAATTAAGACGTAGCTTGTGTACTATTTTGATAAATCTAGCTGGTACGATTTATAACTATTGAACACCTGAACCTACGGTCCTCAATATTCCCAGAAAATTTGAGCCTGACTTGTTTATGACTCATGTAAAGTATCTCTTTAAGAACAACAGTTAACAACTCCAAATTAAAACGATAAAATTGTAAAACGGTATTTTATATATTGTAGCGTCGCCTTTGTCGCAGAATGCCAACCCAGACATGACTGTAGATACAAACAAAACAAGCCATTCAAGAATGTCGTATGCATCAGCTGTGACCAGCAATATACCAGTCAAACCCCAAAGTATAAATGTAACTAATTACACCAATCAAGTAAATATAAATTTAAATACAAATGAGTCATCAGTTAAATCTGAAAACCAGCTTGGAAAATTTATATCTGCGACAGGTAGATTTAGTGAAGGTCATTATATCTTAGTAGCTGGAGAGATAGGGCGAAATAAGTTTCTGGAATCACTTGCATTGGTTCCTTGGACGGCAGTATTTGATTTCGATCCAAACAGTCGCACGACAGGTCTTCTCTCTGTCATTGAAGTCAAAGTTCCTACTCTGACGAACCGATCATTGCATATAAATTGTCTAGAAGATGACAATGTCAACAGAGTTACAGAAAACAGTACACATTGGATGTTCTGCCGGGGGTGTAGGGAAAATTCTAATTCACGAGAAACAGATGAAGACTGGCATCAGAATGAGCAATTCAAACATGGCGTTAAAGTTTTTATGAAGCAGCTGAAAGATTTTTCAAATGTTTACATAAACTATAAAGTTTTACTGCTGTGGCCAGCCGACGACGCTATTATAACGTCAGTATTTCATTTGATGGAAAAACTACAGAAACATGTAAAGGGACAGCTGATTATGATAGACTGCTGCGAAAATAAATCAGATAAATCTCGTTCATTTCAAACCGTTATATCCTCACTATGCCAGAGTAAATACTCACAGATAAGTTTGAAACTTGAAGATGTCTGCAAAGCAATAATAACGTGTCAGGCTGGAAAAGTTGAAGGAGTTAGAAGTTCTTATCTACTGCCAACTGCTGACAGTACAAATGAGGTAAACATGAATGACAAGGAGGCGTCTTGGCTAGAAGAAGACTTTATAGTTTTGTACTTACGCAAGAGCTATAAACCAGCAAACTTTACGCCAAAGAAACTGAGAAAGGAATGTGAAGACTTTTTCAAGGGAGGAACTTTGCCATGGTATATGTGGTATGAGGTAGAAGCAGGTCATGTTGACGCAAAGAGAGATTGCATGGACGAACTCATTAAAACTATTAAAGAAGAATACGTGCAGCCCTACAAGTCCGGCACGATAACTCTTTACCATGCTCCAAGAAGTGGAGGAACAACCCTTGCACAAAGAATTTTATGGGAACTTCGGAAAACAACGCCATGTTTACAGGCTAAACTTAGGAGAAATTCTACTTTAGATGACGCTGTTAACAGATTACAGTTTTTGCATGAAAAGACTGGCCGGCCTATCCTTCTTATGGTAGATGGTGAAGAGGAACAAAGGATAGAAAACTTAGTGAATCATTTGCACACGCTATGCGTGATAGTTTTTTATGTGAAACGATATCCGTATTCGATGAAGCAGACATATAACTCATCAACGTGTTTCTGGTTGCGTAGCACTCTGTCAATCAGCGAAGCTAACATAATTGCTCTAAAATTTGGTAGTCAATGTTCTGACGAAGAAAAAAGAAACACAATAGAAGAAATGGCCAAAGAAGTCCAGAATGGCTTCCAGAGGTCAATATTTGAATTTGGTCTTGCAGTCTATACAAACCAGTTGAAGGGCATTGAGGCGTATGTCAGTGGCTATTTAGATCTTCGAAATAGTAAAGGAAAACTTCATCCATGGCAAGTCGCCCTAGGAATGTTGTCCTTAACTTACTACTATGGCCATATCGGCATTCCTTGTCAGTTCTTTGCTGAGATGTTGGGTTGCAAGAAAGGAATAGCTATGTCACTTGTAGATTTTCCAGAAACCATGCAAAGCCTTATTGTAAAAGATACAACCGAAAAAAGAAAGCAGATCATTCGAATCAGTCATTATTATGTTGCAAAAGAAATTTTGGAGCAGATATTAGCCTGGCCAGAAAAGCGGTTAGACAATCGAATGGAAACGCTATGTATTGCTGACAAGCATACTCTGGAGAAATTTGCCAACAATTTCATTAAAGAAGTACAAAAGAATGATAAAGGTGAACATGGAAAAACTGTGATGCAAATTGTCACGAAGACATTTATCATTAGGGAAAAAAAACTTCTGTGTACAAGACAGAATACAGAAGAATGGAAAACGGTACTAGTGTCCCAAATATTTCAAGACCTTAGTACTGTAGCACCTTATGCAGAAATGTTTTCTGTTATGCAGCAGTTGACGAAATCTTTCCCAAAAGCCCCACATTTCCATGCACATCTTGGCAGGCTATACGCACTCTTCAGACCAGAAATGGAAATAGAAGCAGAAAGCTGTTTCAACACAGCCCTGAAGTTACGTGCAAAAACGTCGGATGGTCAAACGGTGGAGGAAATGTCATATCATGTTCGCGTAAACTACAAGATTTCACACTTAATGTTAGCAAACATGTACAGCCGACGCTTTGCAAAATTTACTGGATGGAATTTGAATCCGAATAAACCAAAGATAACGGTGAATAGGGAACAATTCGAAGAAGTGGCAAACAAACTTTTGGAAATGGTTCACGAAGTCAGAAAACACTATCAAAGCAACAGGGTATATGATCCAGATGTCAATAACATGCACCAATCGTATCTTGGAGAAATACGTATCTGTCTGATGTTTTGTGATTTTGTATGTAAGAGAGGCGGCCATCCAGATATTACAAAATTCATAGAGGAAAGTGAATCGCGTATCAGCAACTTTGTAAAAGAATGCTTTTATCAGATAGATGACCTGTTTTTGGAGTTTTTTAGCACTGTAGAACCCGATGATGAAGTCAATGATCAAGTGGTGAATTATCAAGAATGGTATTGTGCCCTTTTTAAAATTGGGCTGCCTACTCCTGGTAGACGTCTTCGAATATAAAAAGCATTCATAACTCCCGCGTGCAAATAGCCACTTTGAAAGTTCAAAATTGGAAAGACAATATTTACGGTGTTCTTGAAAACAATAAATCTGAATCTGACATCGAACGAATTGTGAAAACATTTGAGGGCATTTTCCAAGATGTGCATGAACACGCAGCTGAAGTTACAAGGAGTTCTCTTGAACAGGATTACAAAGAGTGGCTTGTGGCTATCCGTCACGATCTAATAAAGCAGCCATATTCCATAGAAACAGTTCTAACTTATGTCCAAAGATGAAATAGTAAGCTAAAAACGCAGTCAGAAATTTACCTATTTGTCTTGCTAATTGAAGCTCAAAGCCTGAGAGAGGAATTGATGAAACAAACAAAGTATATTGTGAAAACTAGGCATCCTCGGGAATGGCTTGGGCTGGGACCTGGAATCCGTCAGTTGGTATCAAGTATGCGTTTCGTTGGTACAAATGAGTCAAAGGGGTCTAACCAATCAGGAATTGAAGATCCCGGTGGACTAGCGTTAATGAAAGGGACAATAAGGCATCCAAATGATAATCCAAGATCAGGATTTATCATTCTCGACCTCGGAATTGAGAACAATGTTTCCATACAAGTTTTCTGTATTCCAATCAATTTCAAAATGCATTTCAAAAGCTTTGCTCAGGAAAGGATAGAATTCAACATTGGGTTTACCTTCACGTACGGTTATGAGGCATTCAACATCAAAAGACTGAAGAAATTAGTTTGTAAGAATTGCAGTGTAAACATTGAGGCAACAAGCCGTGACCTTTCTGTCAAGTGTCCATGTGGATGTATCAACCCTGTGAATAGCAAGTAACGAAAGTTATTTAAGCCACAAACTATGGTTACATCTGACCTAAACTGTAGAGCCAGAGAAATATATTACATATATCTCCGATGGAGTTAAGCATGTGATGGAAAAAGGAGACTTACCTTTTTAAATCCGTACTGTAAAAGTGATTTTATGTAGGTAAATTATAAATAGACTGGTTAAAAGTGTATGTGCGCGTGCACGCACGCGCGTGTGTGTAAGTGTGCGTGCTTTTCGAATAACTGAACTATTGTTTAATTGGTCGACATCTACTTAGTTCATAAATAGAAGATATTTTAGCTGTCGTGCAGTCTTTGAAACAGTATTATACTCTCTGATGTAGAGCCGAGACAGAAAAGTAAGAGTAGTATCTATTAGAAAGCAGGGGAGTGTCGTATTCAAATTTTAGATGTCAGAAAAGATAAAAATGGCCGATATTTGTTTGTTTGGTCATTTATTGGTGTTTAATTCGCACCAACACACAGCTGTAGTCATACAGCTAATTTCCTAGGTTTTTATGGCGGAAGATCCTAGGCGCTCCAGTGTAGAATCACTGACCTTCTTCAATCTAGCTTTTTTTCTGTCAGCATTGCAAAATATACTGTATCGCCGAGACTAGTTTAGTCTTTAAAACTGAAATTCAATCCGCCGTTCAGTTAACCCCGTTTTCTTTAATTTGGCTTCAACGTGTTTTATGTTTTTCAAATACGAAAACGGTCTAGGCATAATCTTTTATTTTCTTTATCAGTTTTAAGTGTGATTCTTCAGACTGTCTTAAACTTCAAATGAAAAAATAAATCATATATACTTATTCAAAACGACAATACAAACGTTGTTAAAATGACATATACAAATTTGCTTCAAATAGTAAACTTAGTGTTGCAGATTAATCGCTATTCAGCTATAAAATGCAACAGCATAAACGCATTCATTTCTCCGTCAATCTTCGCGACCTTAAATGTGTTTAAGACTTTTACGATTATAGTATCTTTCCTGATAGTACGGTTCAGGTGTGATAGCTGTATTTTGTAAATATATATGCATCATAAATTGTTAAATATGAACCAGCCACATTCATCGCAATTTTGTACATCGGAAAAAAGTATATCATCATTCATATCCCTTATGTAAAGAGTTAAAATAAAGTTCGTTCTGTTTAGAAATCTATTTATGGTTTTCGAAATACCAAACCTAGTGTCATGAAATTCGAGCTGGAAGCATAACACTAAATTTCGGAATTTATGAGTTAACTGCACACGCTTTTCTGTTCGGACGCGCACCGTTGTCACGGTACTGAATAATGCGAAAGTAAAAACCCGCAAGTACAATCCCGCTGTAAATTCAAATTTTCAGCAAGAAAATGTACTCACTGCAGATCTAAAATGAGCCAAATGATAAGCAAGATGCTATTTAGTTGATGAATTATGAGTGGTTTGTACATAAATGGAAGGGAACTTTTGAAGAAACTGACAGTGTAAATGATTTGATGAGATCCAGACAACCGACGAAAGTAGAGGGTTAGGAAAGTGATAGAAAGTGTTAAATATAAGCGCGGAAGTCAACAAGAAAGCCTGAAACAATTTAAAACGCATTGCAGAAGACTTATCATAATTATTTATGTAACACTAATAATGGAACCTTTTAAGAGACAAACATCTTAAGTATTGACAGAAACACAGATGAAGAAAAGATTGGTATTTTCAAGGAAATACAAACATCTAAAATCTGAAGATTGGGAGAATTTTGTGTTATCTGATGAAACTACAAAATACTTGATGTTCTAAATAAACAAAATGATATAGTGTAGGTAATAAGGGGAAGTGTATTTGACGTCACTTATGTCAAGAGCAGTGCAAAAAACTTATGATATGGGTAGCTATGGATGCATATGAACTGTCTATTTAACATATTGTTATAAGTGGAAAGACTGTTTGTTTGTTTGTTTGGAATTTAGCGTCGCTTTAACAGTATTTCAGTCATTTTGCGACGTCCAGCTCATTACAGGTGGGGGAAGACCCCGGGGGACCTCTGAACACTATTTCAGGCACAGAGCGCACCCGGGTAGAACCACCGACCTACCGCAAACCAGCTGGAAGGGTTCCTCACTTGAAAAATCTGAATAGCCCAGACCAGGATTCGAACCCACAGCGGTGAGGGGCTGAGAGATTGCAAGTCAATGACTATAACCACTCGGCCACGGAGGCCCCATAAAGTCTGGAAAAACTAATTACTGCAGACTACTATGTTGAATGTGTACTTGAAAAAGAGCTAAAGTCTGAATTAAATCGATCAGGAACTGGAAAAGTTTTAAACAAGAAACGATATGTTACAAACAAAACAAAAGTCGTTTTCCTACAGGATTGGGCTACTCTTCTTACAGCTGCTAGAACACATAATTGGTTGGTTGACAAACACCATTAACAATTATCTTTGAGTGCAGCAAAGAGGAATGGCTTGGCAATTATCCTGATCTGAATGCCATCGGGAATTTATGGAGCACTCTTGAAGCAGCCGTCTATAATGATCCTCCTCCCTGCACTATGACTAGGTTATAACTATATGGAGTAATATTTCTCAAAACCATCTTATCTCATTAGTGCATTTAAAACCACGTCGGTTAAAATGGTTTACACGATAAAGGTGGTATATCAGGATATAATATACAAAGTATCATGGGGGGGGGCTTCGTGGCCGAATGGTTATAGTCGTTGACTTGCAATCTCTCAGCCCTTCACCGCTGTGGGTTCAAATCCCGGTCTGGGCACTTCGGATTTTTCAAGTGAGGAAGCCTTTCAGCTGGCTTGCGGTAGGTCGGTAGTTCTACCCGGGTGCACGCTGTGCCTTAAATAGTGCACAGGGGTCCTCCGGGGTCTTCCTCCACCTGTAATGAGCTGGACGTCGCGATATGACTGAAATACTTTTAAAGTGACGTTAAACTCCGAAGAAAACAAACAAACAAAACAAAACAAAGTATCATAAAATTAACCTGTGTTTTGTTGGTCTTTTAACTATCAATGCTATCCTTTGTCAAACCGGAACGAACTTTTTTTACACCATTTATAATATCAGCGATATATAGTATATTTTTATATGCTTCATAGGCTTATTAGCCTAATGGATGATATGTGTAAAACTTTGAAACTTTGTATATGTTAACATGTTCTTTGTATATTCTTAGTGTTTTCAAAACAGGTCTGCATAAGTGGAGATTAGAACAATGTGGATAATTTGTTGCGACGTTTAAATTTAATAATATCTTCTTTATCAAAAGTTGAAATTACTTTGTAGCTTACAACCATTTAGACTGTCGTGTGTCGTATGTCGTTTAATAATACATGTTCATACAGTTAGCTTTTGGTTAGTTACCACTTACAGTCTTACACACGATATCGGTAGAGTTTGCGGTGTTTATTGCGATGTTATGTAGATCTATTTTACTTGTACACCGGTTGCATAGTGTTGTGTTTTCTCTTGCCAAATGAATCGACATGATTACCATTTCTTGAGAGAAAAAAAAACACTCTCTAATTTAAAATACATTTTTGAAGACGTAAATAATTCGCAAAAATGTCAAATGTGCAACTGATGAACAACTAAAATGTATAACGTTGTACTATGTGTCAACTGATCAAATCTAAAAAGAGCTCTATGTTGCAGTTCTTGCTTTACAAAAGTTTCTCAAATGAACTACTAAGTATTTCTGAAGTTTAGTGAAGGCAGATATAAGATATTGGATTGGCAACTCCGCAGTGTTCGAAATGTTTATTTGTTGATTTTTGTTTTCAAAACTCGTTGACAAGAAAAAGCTGACGCTCATTAAACATCGCTCATATTATTTTTGTCAACTCGTTTAATAAGAAAAGTGTTAACTATACATGAACTTTTTTGACTGAATTTACATGTGTGGATGTGTGTGTGTATTTCACATTGCAAGAGATGGTTGCACCTACATGTATGTACTTTATTTCACTAAAATTGTTAAGAAATCTCTTTCGAACAAATCATTTTGCAAGAAGTGTTGAACTTTATATTATAAGCATTGTTATTATTTTGTGTCGTATATGGATGTGACTGCAATGATTTATGTGATGTAATAATCTAAAGAAGGATAGCAAATGTGTCAGGCATTAACCTTCAAGTTTATGTGTTAAAGCAATCAGTTGTGGTCATAGACATTTTATATTAAAAGATATACAGTGCATAGTTAAAATCACTTCTGTCTGGTTCATACCAAATGTTTCACGTCACTGAAATGAGTATGTTGTTTCTAATTATTTCATTGAATAAAAAGTTAAAGGGCACCAAAGCAGATAACTTATTGCTGGACAGAAACAATACCTGCGTGTGTGTTTGTTGTATTGAAATGTAATTGTTGCAATTTTTTGGAAGGTGATAAATCCATAGACTTTGATCAATGTTAGGCATTCGCACTATAACAAACATTGGTACTCATTCATACACCAATCAATAAAGTGCAATAAAATCAAATTAAACTCTTCCTATCATGTTTTTCACGTACTATCGGTTTGATATAAAGATGTAATTTTGACATCTGTTTTCTTTCCAAACTAACTTCACTCAATAAGTGCACACGTTTCTGCACTTTTATATTTGTTTTTTGCTTGAACTATTTTATGCGATAAATGGAAGCTTGCTAAAATGAGAATTACTCTCACCATGTCTCCTAGATTCTGAGATTTGATTTTGGCAAAAATTGATAACTGTATTTTCTTTCTTTTAGGAGACTTAATATTACAAAAATTGTTTATCGTCGGCCAGGTAGTATTTCTTATATATTGAAGTCTTATATTTGTATATTTAGGACAAACAAGAAGAATATGAAACTCTTAATCCTCTCAGTTTCAATTACAATTAATACAAATCCTATCATTTCTATTTACCTTGTTAAATCTACCTGTTTCAATAGAAGGTCTGTGAACTGATAAACGAAAACAAGTAAGATCTCAAAAATTACCTTTAAACATTCTATAGTAGTACAGCTTTGACAACGAATTTATTTTTGCATGCTAGTGCTGTATATGAATATCACTGAGTCTTCTTCGAATATTTGGGAAATAATTAGAACTTGCATCAAAATAAGAAAAAACCTGATTTGCACAAATGTTTCTTGACATGGTGTACCCAACTTTTATCGATTTCTAAAGAGTCATTACAATGTTCATTAAAGAGAATAACTTTTGAATAAAGTAGAATGTGTATTCTTTTTTTGAAAGCAGAACTTCAATGACCTTTCAATGCAAGTTACTGATATGGGAAATCTTCCTAATTCAACTTATACCATTCATGGGTCATATGTGTATGGTTTACATTACAATAATAAGTAGTATATTGTATCTGATTGTAACTCTTAAATGTGTTTTGATAGGAAATCTTTCTGAGAGAATGAATTTTATATAACACTCAAATGTTTATTAAACAAGTTCTGAGTAAATATGATGAATTATGTTTGTGTTGTCATGCTGATATCCTTATCTGCTTCATTTATTTGTTTAGGTCAGAATATGGCATGTGGTGACATTCCCAGCTCTACGTGGAAGACTCCTGGCTTGCAATCCACCAACCTGTTCTAAGATTTGAAACTCCAGATCAATCTCTAACACTCAATGTTGGCAATAGAATCACCTCGGTTATATT
>JAULCC010289586.1:0-12136 GCA_032358795.1 Nuttallia obscurata | reverse complement strand
TCGGATTTTTCAAGTGAGGAAGCCTTCCAGCTGGCTTGCGGTAGGTCGGTGGTTCTACCCGAGTGCACTCTGTGCCTTAAATAGTGCACAGCGGTCCCCCAGGTCTTCCTCCACCTGTAACGAGCTGGACGTCGCGATATAACTGAAATACTGTTAAAGCGACGTTAAATTCCGAAAAAAAAAAAAAAAAGAAATTGACATATAGGGCACAATTCGAGTGTCGAGCAACGTTTGGCGTTACGGCTTTGAAAATGGTGAACAGATCAACGATGATGTATTAATAATAATGTTAACAATTTAGTTTTAAATTAATCATACGTGATAAGTGCACATGTTTCCGCTTTAATACATAACATATATTTTAAGCGTCATGCTATTAGGTTGGATCTAATGCCTCAGTCATAATTAAAGCAGAGGCCGGGAGGCGTCTACGATTTGTTTAGGCATCTGCCGTCGTGTAGAGGTCGGCGAAAGATCGCGCGGTAAGGCAGCCATAGTCACAATTAAAAGTGCCTCGCACGTTGCCATGACAGGGTCAGGAGGGTGACCGGCCGGTGTTCAGCCGACTTTCCTGCAAATAAAATTAAAAAAGAACATTGACCGTTTATCGGCTAGTGTCAGGAAAATGCACTCGTCCAATATCCTGTCTGTACCTACGATAAACCTGCGGTATCCGTCTGAGTCCCGACCGATTCTTAAAGACCATCAGCCTGCCGGCCGGACATCAATACTGTTCTTGTCGAGTGCCCGGCGATCAGTGGCCGCGCTTCAATAGCCGTTTGTCGTTTAATGGGGTTGGATATAGGTTAGGCAGCGACCTGTTTATTGGCGATAAGTTTGAGATGCAAAACGCCGCACTAGGTTTTAAGTCTGAGTTATAAGTAACTCGATGCCCAGCTGCAATTGGCCTCGTGGGGTCCCGGCCGAAAATGATTAGAAACCCGCGGCAATTTACTCGCAAACCCATCGCAAGCTTATTGTGACTTGGGTATTAATTACATGTACTACCGTACCGTACTAAAACACCGAATTGTTACAGAAAATAAATCCCGGTTCAACCGGAAGGGTGTGGGCTAGCCCAATATGTTCCGTTATCTTACATAACTTCCTCTAACTTACATCTATCTCAAATCACCTTCAAGCACTACTTTAAGTACTTTGATTGAACTATGAACCGAAATTATTTTGACATAACGTCACAAATCACCATTTATTTACAAGCAGACAAAAGTTTGGAGCTTGATTTGGAGATTTTTTTGTCGCAGATTAGCTTTTCATTTCTTTACATGTACTAGATGTTTTAAAACTCCACCTCACTTCTAACGACAAAATATTTATATAGACTTTACAGCATTAATACAAGTCTAATTGCATGAAACATAGGCATGTGGATTGGTCGAAGGTGAAAATAGAACTAAAACTATTATTTATGCAAAAAGAATGTTTTCTGTCATTCTGAACGAAAAGAGAATTATTCCATTGCTAATTTGTGTTTTCCGAGTGGTGTTTGAGATTTGGTCAGTTTTGACAGGGGTGGGGGGGATTCAAGGCAGAAATTAGGGTACCCCAGTTTGATAGGGTAAACATGTAGCTTAAAGAGGTGGGTGGCCCCTATGAAGGAGCTTGTTTTTAAATGACACTTGTATATATCTATCACATGAGGTATGTCATACTGGTCAACGAGATATAGAGAAGGCAGGAAAAAATAAAGCTATAAAGGACGTCTTTGGGAAAATAAATTGTAGTCTCTGACCTAAGGGCGGTGCAGTATCAAACAAAACATGCTGTGAAGACGCAGTGGTGACATTAGTGGATCAGATCACTCGCGAAGCAAGCTGCGGTTTGGGTGACTTTCTCGTGACTATCACCAGAAATCAAACGCTTGTTCTACCTAGGGGAGGGGAACACATTAACTGGTTTAACCATATTGTATTTGCCACTTTAATATACAGAAATGGGGTCGGGCCACAACATTAGTCACGACCCCTCCCCCTTTCAGATATACAGATAAAATAGATAACAAAGTGTGAGTAATGTAATACAAAGTAATGTATGTGCTACAAGTAATCTGAGTTTAAGCTACTTTAATTGTTAAACTTGACATTTTCGGCCTTCTTGTCTCTTCCGACATCTTTTTTTCTGGATAATTGATTTCTTTAAAAAGAATCTTGCTATTTGAAAGTAAAAGATAAATACATGTACTGCGGGGGTGTACAGGGAAATTGGTCGTTACCCTTTAAATATTTCGCGTTATACTTGAATTATCAAATACTGGTGTAGTCAAAGGTTCAAACCATGTTCTTATAAAAGCTGCCTATTAACAAGGTTTGTTTTATTGCAAAAAAGGTCATAAGAATTGGGTATCAAATGTCAAAAGCTTCTTGGTGAAGATGGTTTTGGGTATGCATTAGATAGCAATACTATTGTTAACACTAATTTGTTTGTTGATAATTTCAAACAAGAATGGACAGGTGTATTGAACCGTTGTTCAGTGCTTAGTACTTTTAATATGTTTAAAGAGCAATTATGTTATGAAAATTATCTTGATGTATTGCTTAGGAAGTTTAGATTGTATTTTTGTAAATTGAGATTCTCTGTACATCCACTTAGGATGCAAACTAGTCGAGATAGCACGAAATAATATACCCCGCGAGAAACGATATCGCAAATGTTGTAAAGCCGTTAATCTAGAAGATGAATATCATTTTGTATGAAAATGTCCTTGTTATAGAGAGATACGTAAGAAATATATAAGTAAATACTATTACGATAGATATTCTATGCACAAGGTTTTTTAAGAGTTACTCGATATGCAAAGCAAAGCTTCCCTAATCAAACTATCGATTTTTTTAAGAAGCCTTGTCCATAAGAAATGAGATTCTAAATTCTATTGACTAGTATAAGTTATTGCAAATGAAAAATACACTTAATTGTTAAATAATAATGTATGTATGTGTATGCAAGTAAATTAAATGTGTGTGAGTGTGCTTACATTTGTGATGAATGCACATGAATTTGTGGGTTGACGTGAATATAAGGCATGGTAAATGGGGATGAACAAATTTTTCGTAGATTATGACATAAGGTAATTTGTTCATCCCCATTCACCATGCCTTATATTCACGTGGAAATAGTATTGGTAGTGTGTAATGTAAACAAGACGATGTACGAGTCTGAAATAACACATCTGTTCTGTTCTTCTGTATTATTGCAGAGTATACATATTTGTTTAACATGTTCGATAAAGTTTTGTAAATTTTGTAAGTTTTGTCATTGAACTTTCAAAATTAACATATTGAAATTTGCGGAATGAGCAAATTATTTGTAAAAGGCCAATCACATTATCGGAATGTTTCCGATAAATGAAACGATACGACTTAGTTTCAAGTTTTGATATTTGTAATTATTTGTTCGACAAGTCGGTAGTAAATATCTGAAATTATACATGAGATATTTAGATATACAATTCTATTTACATTATTGGTTTTGTAAGTAAAAGATTTAATCTCACAATAACAATCATTTATTTGAATATCATTTTATCAATATGGTTCAAGCAACAATTTTAATTAGATATCTATTTGTATTTAGAATTTGTATTTTATATTTGTATTTGGAATGCAAATTTATATATACATGTCGTAAACTTTGACCAGAAAGAATTAAAGATTGGGAAAAGGACAATATTCTTTTTTTTCTAATTTTAGAACAAAAAACTCCATTCCCACACTACATAAAGGCTCTTCTGAAGAACTCTCAATAATCTTTTACATACCCGATTCATAGAATTGATACACGGGGGACTGAACCCCGGCTCGTTACTTTATTCTGACACCACCGAAAGGCTATATATTCAGGTCCGCGCCTACTAAAAAGGTCGGATCTGACTGGTCAAGGAAAAAATATAGGCTAAATTCGTGGCTAATGTTTACAATATCTGAGCCTGTGGATTGGCTGCTGATGAAAATAAGACTAAAATTATCTTTTTTTTGCAGAAGGAATAATGTTTTCTGCCATTCTGGAGGAAAAAAGAATTATTCAATGGCTAATTTTTATTTTCTGAGTGATATTTGAGATTTTGTCAATTTTGACATTTGGAGGGAAATTCAAAGCAGAAATTAGGGTACCCCTGTTTGACAGAGTATAGCTAAAAGAGACGGTGGATCACCCCTATGAAGGAGCTTGTTTTTAAATGACACTTGGATATATCTATCGCATGAGGTATGTCATACTGGTCAATAATGTATAGGGAAGTGGAGAAAAACATTAATGCTATAATGGAAGTTTATGGGAAAAACAATGGTAGTCTCTGACCTAAAATCTAATTCCTGAGAGTGACTTGGACCAGGACGTAGTAGTAACCGTAGGTTGACAGTAGCCTCCCTTGCCTTATCTGACGCATTACATTAATCTATATTTAGAATCTGGACTTCCCACAAGATTAATTGTGCTCAGTAAAAATCATAATCTAAGTTTTTCTGAAGATAAATTAAAATGATGATATAGATGGTTACGGTTTAGAGGTAGGTAAGTCTAATATAAATTATTATGTAGATTGTTTCGGAAGATATAATTATGAATATGTCATACGTAATTGTGTAATATTACAAGTTTGTGGTTAAAAACGAAAGGAGAAAGGAAAACAAAAGCATTCATATTCAAGAATTATTTTGTCTTCAGATTTTGGAGTAAAACATAGTTTCGAATGGGCTTCAAAACTGAAGGAATGTGAAATATATTTAAATCGAATCTCTCTCTCTCTCTCTCTCTCTCTCTCTCTCTCTCTCTTAGCTTAAGCTGTACGTCTTTCTCGTCTTTCAATCTTTCTCATTTCCGCAGTTGTTCATTCTATTTGTCTCATGCCTTTTAACCATTATTTCCTCTCCAATTGTCTCCAACGTTTAACTATATCTGTCTATCTAAAGGGTAATGTAATAATCGCTTATCGATTTTTATCCAACTGGGCATTTTTCTCATGCAACAATTAACATTGACAGAGTTGTGGGCCTTGCGAGATTTTGTAAAAATATGAAATTTTAAGTCTGTGTCGCATGTATAATGATAAAACCTTGGGAATTTATTAATCAGCATGTAAACTTGTGCATCTGGGTATTTTCATCCAATCGCATTGAACATTAACGGAGTTATCGGCCTTGATGTGACAATCTGGAATTTTAAGTTCATGTAACATGTAAATCTGGAACCATTAATGCTAGAATGGTTCAACTTTTGGTTGTATTTGTCATAAAAATAAAAATGTGCATTTGGGTATTTTGATCCAACCCCAATGACTGTAAATTGTCTTTGCTATATTCAGTTTATAAATCCGTTAATGGCCAAAGTCATATAAATCCGTTAATAGCCAAAGTCATATAAATCCGTAAATGGCCAAAGTCATATAAATCCGTAAATTGCCAATGTCATATAAATCCGTTAATGGCCAAAGTCATCAAAATCCATTAATAGCCTAAGGAAAGTATTTGCCAAATGCAAAATAAAAGTGTGAAAGCTTGTTACTTGACAAAGTGGAAGTGGGGGCATCTGTGTCGTGTGGACATATTTTTAGTTTAATTTTTCCTATGCCAGGTGTATTTTAGGATATGCTTCAATTGTATGGCATGTGTACTTTAAACTTTATAGATTCTTTGAAATATCTACATAATGGACAGACTAGATACAGGACGGATTAGATAGGCGTCCTTAGACAAAGCAAATCAGTATATGAAAGTGTATGAGATGGCAAATTATCTTGAATAAAAATTAGTGTATAGATGCACATGTGTTGTACGTCGATTTAAAAAAACTGATTTGTCATCACCGAAAATTATATTTTTGAAATCAGAGAACATTCTGAATAATGGCTAATGCACTCGTGGCCATGAGTCTTAATACTTTTTTAGGGTTGGGAATGATCGATACAATGTGGATGTTAAAAATGTGAATCTATCACGATAAAAAAAATACACTCGAGATATGTTTTCTGTTTCCCTATGGTCATAGTTTATCTTAATCTGCATGTTATTCTGTAGGCCCTATTTATAAAAATGAAGTATATTGACCACTTTAACTATCTTTTTCTACTAATTTGTCTGTTTACTTTATCAATTGCATGCATACTATTGAATGACATATATATCAGCCATTACCAACAGACCCTCTCACTTATCATCTAACCTGCATGCTTTCTTACTTGCTTCCTTTGTATTGATATATTGTTTCCGTTTCTTATTGCTTAAACGCGTTCGATCTACAATTATATAGTATATACCCATCACAGATTTAATTTGAATATACTGTACATAAAGGCCTTAGTACTTGATGCGTGTGGTTTGTCTGCTTGCGTATTACTACTTACTTACATAGCACTGACTGTTACTTTCATGAATAGTAAATAGCTTAAATAAGTATAATTGCTTTCTTCTATTCATATATAGAGATAGTTGCTTCAATCGACCCATATTATTTGCCGATTCTGTCTAATTAAATTAAAATTTAATGATCTCATTTCGTAATATTGTAAACATGTTGGTATTATATCTATTATGGATCTTTTTTTAGGTATCTCCCGTTTGTAGCTTTGAAGTGTTTCAAATTGGTTAACAGTTAACTTTTTTGGAGATTTCGGACCGAACTGGTACTTATATATGTGCTAGAGTGTATTAAATCGAATTCCCGAGTGTGACTTGGAAGAGGAAGTATTAGTAACCGTAGACAGTAGTCTCCCTTGCTTTATCTGACGCGTTACATTAATCTATATTTAGTATCTGGACTTCCCACAGGAAGATCAACAGTACCCAGTAAAAATCATAATTTAAGTTTTTCTGCAAATGTATTAAAATGATTATATAGATGGTTACGGTTTAGAGGTAGGTAAATCTGATATAAATTATTTTGTATATTGTTTCGGAAGATATGATGAATATATCATACGTAATTATGTAATAGTTAAAAACGAAAGTAGGAAGGAAAACAAAAACCATTCTTATTCAAGAATTATTCTGTCTTCAGATATTTGGAGTAAAATGCAGTTGCAAATGGGCTTCAAAACTGAAAGAATAAGAAACTGTGTATATTCCTTAATATGGCTGTTAGCACTGAGTAAGACTAAAATATCCTGTATTTAGATCAAATCTCTCTCTCTCTCGCCTTTAGATTAAGCTGTCTTTCTCGTCTTTCAATCTTTCCCATTTCCACAGTCTTTCATTGTTTTTATCTCTCACCTTTCAATCGTTATGTCGCTCTTCAATTGTCTCTAACTATCTCAGTCTATCTAAAGGGTAATTAACTAAACAACACCTAATTAATAGGTGTTTTTTCCGCCGCCGCCTCTCTCTCTCTCTCTCTCTCTCTCTCTTAGATGAAGCTGTCTTTCTCGTTTTTTAGTCTCTCTCTTTTCTGCAGTCTCGTTCTTTCTATCTTCATCTTTCAATCTATCTCTCTTTCTCTAAGTAGTACAGTATCGCTCAGAATAGGTGGTAAACATACAGTTTTCAGGTGGCTACATAAGAAACGAAGCTCACCAATTAGTCGACGGAAGTACTCGACCCCTCCGACGATTAAAGTCGACGAATAGCTGGCTATTCTTATCCAACTGGGTATATCCCTCATGCAACACTTATTTAGGTTACGAGCCAGGTGAAACTAGAAAGGCAATGCCAGCAACAAACTTTACAAAATTTGTTAATTAAAAAAAATACAAAGTTAAAATAAAATATAAATACCTAAATCACAATTCCAAATATCCAAAATTATTCTGACCCTATTAAATTCCTTTTTAATCCAGTTGTAGAAAGTTCCTTAGCACTTTTAAATTAAATTTCCACTGTTGAATAAATCCAAATATTCCAAAGATTTTGTCACTCAATGATATAAAAGAATAATCCAGAATTTTCACAAATTAATTCAATGTAATGTCAAATAATACCAATGATGACCATAGATAAAGATATCCAGTCTCCTTAGCCTTTATATATGTTTTCTTAAGTTCTAGAACTATCCAGTGTTTACTTGATAATATATTAAGATCATGTGGCCAATTGTTTACAAGTTTAATGCTAAAATAGCTCTCTTGAATAACATGTTCTCAATTTCCTGGAACATTCTACATCTTTCTGTAATAAACCTCTTGAACATTCCAAAAATAGAAATTACAGGTAAACAAGTACTCATCAACAAAACAAAGCATTTCAAATATCAAAATAAGTAAATAATTCACAAATAAGCTGTCTATATTACAAGTAACATTGACAGATTTGTGGGCTTTGATTTTGTGAAAATATGAAATTTTAAATTTGTGTCGCATGTAACTCTGAAACTATTAGGGTTATAATGATAAAACCTTGGGAATTTTTTAATCAGCATGTAAACTTGTTCATCTGAGTATTTTCATCCAATCGTATTGAACATTAACGGAGTTATCGGCCTTGTTGTAAAAATATGGAATTTTAAGTTACTTTCACATGTAACCCTGAAACCATTCATGCTAGAATTAAACATTTGGTTGTATTTGTCATGAAATAAAAGGGTGCATCTGGGTATTTTGATAGAACCCCAATGACTGTTAATTGTCTTTGCTATATTCAGTTTATAAATCCGTAAATGGCCAAAGTCATATACACCCGTTTATGGCCAAAGTCATATAAATTCGTCAATGGCCAAAGTCATATACACCCGTTAATGACCAAAGTCATATAAATTCGTTAATAGCCAAAGTCATATACACCCGTTAATGGCCAAAGTCATATCAGTTCGTTAATGGCCTAAGTCATATACACCCGTTAATGGCCAAAGTCATATAAATTCGTCAATGGCCAAAGTCATATACACCCGTTAATGACCAAAGTCATATAAATTCGTTAATAGCCAAAGTCATACACCCGTTAATGGCCAAAGTCATATCAATTCGTTAATGGCCAAAGTCATATACACCCGTTAATGGCCAAAGTCATATAAATTCGTTAATGGCCAAAGTCATATACACCCGTTAATGGCCAAAGTCATTAAATTCGTTAATAGCCTAAGGCAAGTATTTGTCAAATGCAAAAAAAAAAGTTTGAAAGTTTGTTACTTGACCAGGTGGAAGATGGGGCATCTGTGTCCTGTGGACATATTTTTAACATTATTTTTTAGGATTTTAGGATTTGCTTCATGGCCAAAGTCATATAAATTCGTTAATAGCCAAAGTCATATACACCCGTTAATGGCCAAAGTCATATAAATCCGTTAATAGCATAAGGTAAGTATTTGCCAAATGCAAAATAAAAGTGTGAAAGTTTGTTACTTGACCAAGGGGAAGATGGGGCATCTGTGTCCTGTGGGCATATTTTTAACATTATATTTCATATTCAAGGTGTAATTTAGGATTTGCTTCAATTGTATGTGTACTTTAAACTTTATAGATTCTTTGAAATAACTACATAATTAAGCTGCACGTATAATGACAGGACGGACTAGATAGGTGTCTTAAGACTAAGTATATCATTAATGTGGGTGGGAAACTCTTGTAAGTAGATGCCAAACTCAAAAACTGGTAGATGTATAAATAGACTCATGATATTATGATACATCAAACTTAATTCCTCAAACTGTAGCATCAATTATCCATAATCAGTTAAGGAACAAAAATAACTAAAGCAATGGATCTTTTGATTCCACTATATGTAAAAATTATTGTATACCTCTTCTGTTAACACTTGGAAGATTAGATGATAATTTAAGAAGCACTATGTCACATACATGTTTTAAAAATACCTTTTGTAAGGACAGCCATGTCGTATCTTCCCCTGAGTATGGCTCGGTGCTGGAATGCCCGCCTCGTACGCTGGAAGGTCGTGGGTTCGATCCAAACCGAGTCAAAACATTAAGACTTTCAACATTGTAAGAGAGTAATACCCTTGCTTGGCACCTCAGCATTAAAGGCATTATTGGCACGGTAGTCAGTTTAATGTGGCTGGGTGGTGCACATGTGTCCATCAATCGGAACACCTTGAGTAATTCCGTCATCCGTCACCATCCGGTCTATTTCGTAGAAAATAGTCGAGGATGTTGCGTGGTGCTTCTGTTAGGTGGCAAGCTATGTTGCCTAATGAATTCATAGTCGTGATACGACTGGTATACTGTTAAGGTCAAGTTAAAACACCAAACAACAATAGCAAGTAATAATATTCTCAATGGAAACAGATGTCTTTATATATTACTTGCAAGATTGAGGAATAATTGTAATTTCAAATAGACATTAACAATTGTTTAGGACCAAAATAATACAGATGTTTCAAGACTCCGCCCGATTAGCTCAAGTAGTAGAGCGTCCGCTTCCGGTGCGAGAGGCCGTAGGTTCGATCCCCAACCGGGTCAAACCAAAGACTTGAAAAATGGTAGTAAAGGCTTTCCCCCTTGCGCTCAGGATGGGATAGAATTACGTCTGAATTGTCGGTGTTAGGATAAAGTGACCGGCCGGGGTTCAGCCCTCACGTGTATCAGTGCTATCTATATACTAGACACGTAAAAGAACCAGAGAATTCTACAAAAGAGCTCTCTGTATCAGCTCCATTCTCTCTGGGACGTCCATTAGTCCTAGCTGGCATAAAGCAAACAAACACGATACAAGAAAACTTTACCGTTAAATCTTAACTTTAAGATGATATTCACTTTTTATCTTAATGTCCATGCTTTATTGAGGTAAGAAAGAAATATTTTAAGCCACACTACAATAGAAGACCTTCCATGTTTAAATTCTTAGGGAAGCCTTCCAGCTGGCTTGCTGTAGGTCGGTGGTTATATAATAGTGTGCAGAGGTCCTCCGAGGTCTTCCTCCACCTGTAATGAGCTGGACGTCGCGATATGACTGACATACAGTTAAAGCGACATTAAATTCCTAACAAACAAACAAACATAATTTTTCAGGACTGATTTATACATCAAATAAAGCTATCCTTTTGAATATTGCAAAGTGCATGCATATAAAAGAAGTTTTGATTGTTAGCAATTCTATGATACACAACTTATCTCGTTACTTGTAGTTACTTTATAAGTATATGCTTATTTTATTTTTATTCATTTTTTCACCAAAGTATTCTTTTCATCTCAGTAGTGCTAAGTATTTGAAAGATATTTTGATTGTCAGAAATCCTATGTTAAATTATTAGTTTCATTAGCTGCGGTTCATCCTGTTTATTAAAAAGGTTAATATTTATATGTTTTCAAAAAATTCAATAGTTTTTTGTATAAGTACAACATGATAATTCTTTATGCTATCTAGATAATTCTAGTTGTTTCTGGTAAGAATATACTATTTCCATACTTGCTTGTCATGTGATTATAATGTATATTATGTACTGAACTTATATGACGATGTACTATGTACAAGTCGAAATAAAATATATTTCCTGTTCTGTTCTTTAACACTGATCTACTCTAATATGGAAGTACACAACTATCTATGAAAACAATATGTGAAAAGTTTTCCAAATTAACCCAATGTTTGTATGTAAATTTAGAGTAGAGAGTTATATCTAAGAAAGAAAAGATAGAAAACCAAATATACGAGACAACAGTGACCTCTATGCCTTCCATCAAATCTTTCTTATTTATCACCAATGACCATTATATGTTTAACACACTGATTGCTCCGATTTGACTAAAGGTAAATCACCTAGTGGACTTTGTCGTTTCTGGACAGTTAGCTCCCCTCTTAGAAAATCTCCATCATGGTCAATAGAAATCTGGCTGAGACTAAATGACGAGCATTTAAAAAAAAAATATTTTAAATATATTATTATAAACCGCATTAACAGATCTGCTTAAATCATTGTTAATTCTATCTATACTTTCAGCATGTAAGACCCTATTCATCCAATGATAGACATGGCTAGGTGCTAACTCGGGGAAACACTTTTCTAGGAATGATCCCGTGGTAGCAGGGGTGAAACTCAGAAAACATGTAATTGATACACTGGCTAGAAAGAAATCAACTGACACGTGCCTGGTAATTTAATTTATTTCCTTAATAATCATGATAAATAAAAATTAAGCATATATTTGATAAATTGTGCTGATATATCTTGAACGTATTTTATGTAGACTTGTAGTATTTATATATATATATATATATATAAATACTACAAGTCTACATAAAATA
>JAULCC010289364.1:0-12137 GCA_032358795.1 Nuttallia obscurata | reverse complement strand
CACCTCGTATCCAAACCGGAGATCTTAGAGAAATTCCACGTTCAGCTACGAATGTCCAATCGTGGCGTTCGGGACGTTTCGCACGACAGTGGGAACATAGCATTAATAAATCAAATTAAACAATCTGAAGATGTATTTTAAAAAGCATCATAATAATATTTATAAATGTATAGACAGAAGATATTATTTAATTAAGACCTTGATATTCCCTGTAAGAACTGCATATTTCCCGCATTTTTTTTCTTCAAGAAATTAGTTTCATAAAAACAATAAAAAAAATAAAAATACATGTGTATTTAAAGAAACATTTTAAGAATATTTAAATAATATACTCACTCACAAAAGAAACGATACATAGGTATGGAAGAGGAAGTTTTATTGTATTTATTACATTTGGCATTATTGATCACATTCATGACACTGTATAAGTCTGTGGCAAGTTTCATTATCAAAATGTCAAATTAAAACCGCATCGGCTGACGTAAGACCGTTGGGAATCACTTGCAGGTCACCACGCGAAGTCACACAGAAGTCAATAGCGCGTGTGGCCACCATTCGCACCTCTTACAGCAGTATGTATCCACGCCTCATTGACGGATAACTTATGTCTTTATTTCATTCTGTGGGGTCACATTCCATTCCTGTTCCTTTTGCTCCCTTTCTTTTGTGCACAAGGTCTGTATAACGCACCAGAAGTTTTACCTATGCATGCAGTGTGTAATGTTCCAATCGGGCTGCACGTGCAAATTGGGAAAATTAACGTTGCAGAACATAGGGTTCTCCCATATGATTCAAAATCGACCACGGTCTTGGGAGACGACATATTCAACAATTTTGGATCTGAACTAAATCAATAGTTTAACCGAAAAGAAATTATAGGATGTTAAACTTGGTATCGCTTCTTTTGTGAGTGAGTATATTATAAACAAGACCCTATTTGTTATAGACTATGACCAATACTGGATACGCCAATGAAATTAAGTTTCGAGAGATAGGATTACAAGAAAAAACTATTCGCTAATAAACCAACTTAAATCAAAATTACAAGGCACGTGTGAAAAAAGTAGAAAGTATTTAAGACCAACACATAGTCCTGGACTAAAACGCAAAACAAGGCATGTTGCGTCATAGTTAACAGGGGACAAAAATACAAAGAAAAAAAGGAGAATATGAAGCTAACACTAATCAAGCCGTTATGTTACCAAAGAAAGCAGTACTATGACATATGTACAGCTTAAAAATACATACATAAGACTAAGCGAAGTAAAAACTATGCCATGCATATTAAATTAAAAGCATAGTATAAAAGCTTTGTACGCATCGAACAAAATTTGCATTTGTGACCATTGGTCAGGGGTTTTTTTTCATTCTTTATTTAGTCCGTAGTAGTACGTACGGATTTCATTTGGTAGACCTTTCCAAACCTAGACAGCCTCATAGCCGAAACTCTTACCATATGTCACTGCAATAGTTTGTTGCCTGAAGCGTCCGATATGTAGGGTTGGCATATTTACTTTTACTGAAGTTCTCTGTAGCAGCATTTAAAATCACTGAAAACGAATCTCAAGGCTCTAGATAGCTTTATTGTACATAGTACGTACATCTTTCTAACTTTACAGTCATGATTTTGTTGGGTACAGAAATGCCTTAAAGGTGGACAGTAGTTAAAATTTGATAGAACAACGCATTTGTAAATAAGTATTTTTATATCTTGCTTTAGATATTTTAACAATCTAGAGTTTCATTCAAACGTATAATGTTGGGTAAATTCGAACCAAATCATGTAAAAAAAAATTGAGCATCTTACAGTTTGAGTTGAGGTCGTTTTAAGTGGATCTTTTCAATTCAATCGAAATATGAAAAAAAGTAGCAAAATTACTTTCAGAATAAGACTTTTTTAAGTTGTGAAAGTTTCGTTTGTGTAAATTGGGATAATGGAAGTGAAATCCGTTTCAATATAGTGTTTGACCTTAAATCCGAAGACACTACACTCCCTAGCTGCTGTTGATGCAAGCGGCAATGCGTTCTCACAAGCAATATAAATAAAATAATTAATTATTATATTATAAATATTGATTAGATCTAAACTAGTCTACTGTTTTCGAAAATAAAATCATCCAGTTGTGACAGGACTTAAATTGGCATTCGCCTAATATCCTTGTTTAGATAAAAACATTTTTTTTCCTGTGAAGTTGGCAATATCCTTGTTTAGAAAAAAAAATATAAAAAAATCCTGTGAAATTGAAAAAAAAATTAATCGGTATGTAAAAATGGGCTCGACTGATGCATGGTCGGTATCAAGCTATATATAGCTTTGTTATCGCTTTATCACGATTATTAAGTGCTTTATAATACGTTGAATTGATCAATTTATTGATTTTCCAAACTGAATGAGCAGCATTCGTGCTACCTGGATATTATCCAATGTTAGCCCTTAGCCTGCTAAACGCGACCGTGACAGACAGCTTGGGAACAGCTTGGGAACAGCTTGGATCCAGATCAGGATCCAAACTGTTTGCCACTAGGCCAATTGTTTCTCCAAATAGTGGGCGATCCTGATGAATTTTAAAATCTAGGCAGACGACATCTACAAGCAGGCGGATTTTTTTCAGCAGGCTAATTAATCAAATACTGATATCAAACATCATGCAAATATCTATACGTCACGAGTAATCTATGTATCTGGAACGATGCAAAGTTTCAAAATCACCACTTTAAAAGCACTACGATAAGAAACAAGTCCTTTGGACCATATTAAACTGGGTTTCCAGAAGCATGTTAGGAACTGCATCGACGTAGGTCCTTACATAAAAGTAACATTAACTATAACATCACAGTTTTTGACGATGAATCTGAACCATGGACCACTATATGTTATTCCCATCTTCATGTATAATAGAGTTCTTTGATAATATAAATATAGAAATATAGAAATTTAATTACAACGCTCGCTGTGATCAGAGACATGTATATATAGTTTGTAATATTATGTATATTCAAGGCAAATTTTACTGTTAAAAACAAAATAAAATAGAAAACGTAGATCTACTTTGGACCTATTTTATTCCGAGCTATTTTTTTCCGTACTTGATGCATCCTATTTTTAGAAGTTTCTTGTCGCAGTTTATATGTCTTTAAGATCACGGAAATATACAGTAAACTGTATAATTCCGTGATATGATTTACGCAAATTTGGTTCAGTAAATTCTATATTATTTTTGTTTGTTTGTTAAAATATCAGCGATTCCTTCATGCATCCCAATAGCAAAACAGAGCAAAAAAAAAATGTTATTTTTTCTTGGTGTTCAAATGTTAAGCTAAAAATGATTAGATTCTACATATAGCTATTATACAATTAATTTTTTTTTTTTTTTTTTTTTTTTGCCTATGTATAGTGGTTTGAGTTTAATTACGATTAAGGCGTCTTTTAATATATGTGCATTCTATAACATCGTGTACATGGTCACAAAGTTGGCACTTAAGAATTTTTTTAAGTCTGTCATATATAGTCACATACCTTCGCAAATCTTTTGTCTAGCTATATATTAAATGTCTATTGTTCATTATTTCATGTTTGTGCATGAAATCAGTAGTTATTTCCCCTGAATTCATTGACGTCCGTTTATTTCCGTCAAAGAAACCGGAAGTTTTATTTTCTAGGTATATTGACCCTATAGCTCCATTTTAATGTTCTCATAGTGTGGAGATATTAACAAAAGACGCAAATCTGTCATAATTTAAACAAAAGATGGCTCTGAATTCTGCAATTAGATGGGATTCCTAGAATGACGTCATCTTCGGAAAATGTTTATATGGCGGCGCGAATTCTATATTGATCACGTGACCAGTCAGCTATTGTAAGCGCAATATCTAGGTATGATTGTCTGTTGCTAAATGAAAATTCTTGCCTTAATAAGATCAAATCAAGAATGGGACACGGTTTGTCATGGGTGTAAATAATTTTATTTTCAGGGATGCTTCTCACTTAGTTTCTGTTCCGAATAAGGAGAAATTGTGATGAGAAAAACGAACCGAAAATCGAGCATGGCGTCACATGTTGACGCATTTGGAATGTTTTTTGTTCGTAAAACGTCAATATTTGACTCTTAAGTAGCGTACAGTCTTCCATGCGTCTGTATATATGTTCAAATGTTACATCAAAGTGTTTGGCAATGTAAACTGATGAATGTTGGTGTCAATTTTGATGCGAGTAATTTACCATAGATACTGCATTTTTTTCCCCACCCATTATTATTCCTCAATAATAATAATATTTGTGGCGTATAGTGTAGTGCTAATTATGAGTCAGACTATAAACATGTGTTGTAGAACATCTTTACATGCAACAAAACTCATTTAAATAAAATTAAAGTGTAGCTGTAATCTATAAACTTCCTGTTGACAATGTCTTGATATCTGTTTTTGACATTTATGAGACATCTCGGAGCACCTGACATGGTGCTTATAAACATTTGATCAGGAGTATGAGATCGTTCACAAGCATTTGATTAGTTTGTGCCTCATCACTTGAAATGGTCAGTTTAATTTTGAACCTGTTACCATAAGTGTTGACTGATTGAAAGGAGATGTCTACAAACCAATACCAAAACAATTTGCATCCTTTTCATTGTGTGTCAGTTTCAGAGAGTATAACACTTTAAAAGTAATGGCCAAAGAGGCTTTTGATTAATATAGATATTACTGTAATGTATTCATTTCATTCATCTTTGGTCGGTGGTTCTACCCGGGTGCACTCTGTGCCTGAAATAGTGTACAGAGGTCCCCCGGGGTCTTCCTCCACCTGAAATGAGCTGGACGTCGCGATATGACTGAAATACTGTTAAAGCGACGTTAAACTCCAAAACAAACAAACAAAAAATCATCTTTGATAATCATGTGTGATAGCCGAATAAATTTGTTTAAAATATATAAAGCAGTTCCCGGTATTTCAGTAGGTCAGGTATTTCTGCAGAATTTATATTAATATGTCAAATATATTGTATTTACAAACAAATAATTCATAAAGATTGACACACTTTTCGATCCAGCAAGAATGCTACATCATTTTCTATAATAAGAATGTACATTATCTCTCAAAAACAAACAAAATCAGCGCATCGTATAGTTCATGCTACCGTTGATGATGTGATATTTATATAGCATGGTGTGTTGGCAGGATGTATGTATGTACTTGCTACTTATATGTAACTTGAAAAATGTGTGTCAGAACAGACCACCTCCTTGCAACCGGAAGTTCTGGACTAAGATATAGATTAAGGAAAGTAGGTTGGCACTAAATTATTCACCAGCAAAAAAAACTTATACCACAGGTATTAAGCAAAGTATTCAAAATTTGGGCAGTTGTGGTGGGTGCGATGGGATGTCCTCTCCTGCTGAGATTTTTTAAATAATCTGAATTTCCTGAACTTTTTTTATATATCTGGTTTGAAAAGCATGCTATGGACAGCTCACCTGAAAACGTATTTATTGTTTTACCGACTTATTGTCCAAATATATTGACGGTAAACACTGGAGTTTAATAGGTTAGTAATATATGTTTTAGGTTAGTAATATATGGTGAGTCTGGAATCTTGATTCTTGTACAATATGTATTAATAATAGTTATATGCATGTAAAACACAACAATAAAGCATATCAAAGTAATGCCAGTCCTAATATGGAGTATTGCATTTGAATGTAAAGACAGTTAGAACCAGATAATGGTCAAGAACCCTTGAGAGTTTGTCTAATATTCATCAGGACACTGAGTTCCCCTGGACAATGTTATTGCAATGTTTTAGGGAATAAAGGTCATTCAGTGTAGCTGGAATAAACAAATCTGATTTTCAGTTTACTTTGAGCTGAATGCCAGTCAGTTCAATATCCTAGCACATGGGCCCATCCAACAAGCCCAGCCAATGAACCAAGTCCTTGTTTTCTAGGATGCTGTCATTTACAGCTTTCACACTGCCCAGCTTGAATATAGGGTCGTAAACAAACTATTTAACATTGTGTGGCAAAGGTTTTTCAACCTCTGCATACTCTCTGTGACCAATGTAACTTCAGACTACAGACAGGGCTCCAGCTAACTTCAAGGGGCTCTTGCAATTTCCTGCTAGAACATCTTGACTATTGTAATATATTACACCAGCATGGTTCTATGTAAAAGTTGCCATATGAAAATGCAGTATCAATGTTTACTAATGTTAATCATGAACATTAACTATGCTAATGTCATGGATAGAAATTCAGTTGCCGTAGAGAAATGCAGTATCAATGTATACTAATCATGAATATTAACTATTGTAATGTTTAATGTTATGTATTAGTAGAGTTGTCATTGAAAGAAATTTAGGTATCAGTATATCAAATGAGAAATATGGATGAAACATCGATAGCAGATAAATTTAAATGTTTAGGTTTTTATACACCATAATGTGAAACCCATGAACAGGCTGCTCAAAATCATATGTGGACAATATCTTCTGTTGATAAAAGTTCTGCTTGACGTACACAGGGTTTTCCTTGATGAAGAAAACTTGCCTCATTGTTGCAATTTTTCATCAAATCACCCTCAAATAAAAATATTTTGTGTTCATGTGGATGCAGTTTTGCTAGAATTGTAAATAATACATTTCAAAAATTTGTTTGCAAAAATATTGTTGTATTTTCCCATTGAAATACAAATAGAACATTTCGTGAACTATTATGAACGCCAAATACCAGCCCATATTTTTGCTGAAACTTGTAATGTTTTGGGGCTATCTATCGGTTGGCTTCATGAAAGCTGGGGTGTTTTGTTCAATTTGGAATTGGAAGCAGGTCCTTCAACATTGATTTTTGATTCTAAAGTGGGTGAAAATACTCAGAAATTCCCTTAATTTTCCTTAACATGTAGTAATATATTATTTTACATCCGTAAAACATCAAAACCAGTAGCAGATTCTATATTTAGCACCAATGATACCATAACAACTGACTGGTTATCAATAATGAAATGGTGCAAACCAATTTACTGTAGTTATTGATGACACAGCAAGGTACTTAAATGGTGGAAAGGGCAAAAATAGCTGCAATATGCTGAATGGAGTTTTAAAGACTAGTGCACACAAGGGGCCTATGTTTGTTATTGGGCCATTTCAGTTGTATAGGGCCATGGGCACAATGGCACAGCCTTGATTGAACACAGTAGTAATGTGTAAATGTTATCAAATAAAAGACTTTTTCTACACTTAATATCTGCATTGCATTGCTATAGTATAAAACCTACATGAAAGATATGATTTATAACAATATTAATGGTTTTGTAATGACCAGCCCTCAAAATTCTTAAATGACCCCTTAACATAGAAGCCAGAGGGTCATTATGACCCCCATTCATCAGGTGCAAGGGAAATCCCTGGTATGCCAACCATATTTCATGATTCACTTTTTATCATACAGATAAGAAACCTATTGATTTTGGGTCAAGTTTGATGACTTTAATTTGCAGTAATGCCCCTATAAGGACTTTGATCATTGATAAAATGTATTTTCTGGACGATAACTTTAGTTCTGCTTGAGTTATGAAGACCAAATTTCATAAGTGGTTCTTTCGTCAAGTCTATTATAAGCACATTCATGCATCATGAAGCATGATAAGTGCTGATTTCATGGCATTACAGAATGTTTCATGTTTATCTGTTTCAGATTGTTTTGTATATAGAGTATTGTAAATACTGTATAGAATGAGAAACACCGGAGGCTCCGGCCGGAGCAAGTCCGCTAAGGACAAAGGCACAAAATCTCAGCCACAGATCCAGAATTCACAGACTGTCAAGTCGGATGGCGTTCCGATGAAAACAATACAGGTTCAGTTTTATTCTTTGAAAAAATTCTTAATTGGCAAATGCACTCTTTTCTACAATTGAACTAAAACAAAATTCTTATGGCTAAAGTATTTGTCCATTTTGATAAGCAGTTAATATATAAAATCATTTTATTTCAGTAAGGGTTATGGACCAATGTAATTTGATATATGGCATACTTATTGCAATCTTTGTTTATTTTTACAAAATAAGAAAACTATGGGTAAAAGTCTCTACGAAAAGGAAAAGCATTTCTGATTTACTTGCAAAGCTAGGCTTTAGTCCAGACCCAATGGTTATTGGCAATACCTGAAAGGACTATAAAGATTACAGGATCTTGCATATGCTAAGTTTTTGTAAACATATGTAATCTTGGAAACATAGAAAAATGATTAGATATGCCTTTGTACCATTGCCATTTGATTTTTTCCTTGAAATTTAAAAAAACAACAACAAAATTTCATTAAGTAGGTCAGATGCAGGAAATCTTTTTATGGCCTATATACCCTGTATACATGCACTGACTGTTGGTAGCCATGTAATGGATTGTAGTCTGAGAATCCTGAGTAATAGTTTTAGCCTTGACTCCAGGCCCTGTGTTCACAAATCAAATCTAGATAGAGTTTGAGAATGAATCTTTATTGTAATATATATCTGACTTAGGTGTTTTAAAGATAATTTTGAGTTGCCAATGAATATATAATTTTGATTTTCAGTCTCAATAAGAATCTTGTTGTTTGGGTTTTACTTGCAAAAGGTATTGTAGAAAACAATTTCTATCTCAAGCTCACCTGAGACTGAAAAATGCTTAGTGAAAACGCAGTCAGTGTTTAACAGAAAAGATATCTATTTTGGCTCTTACAGCCTCTTTGATTTAGAATATTTTTGTCCCTACCCTGTTTGCACTGAAAAACAGTTTTTCAGCTAGAAAAACCTGCAAATTTGTTATCCTATATTGTAGGTCAATAGGATAGAACCCCAATTCAAAATGTTATGAATTTATGATTTGCAAAAATTTCTCAATTTAAGCACTGTTTGCAATTTCGAGGGACTGGCTTCAGTCTCGAATATTTAAAGTAGAAATGAGGACTTGCTAAATTATAACAAATATTTTCTGCTGAGCCCTTCAAATGATCTAGAATCTAACTAATATGTAACATGTGTATTTCATAATTTATTGACATGTTCTTCTAATTTATTTCAGGCTACTGCAGAACAATTAGCTCTCAGTAATCTCATACAGAATAATGACACAGATGATACAGAGCTTCAGAACAAAATTTCACAGGTACAGTGACTGTCAGTTAATTCCAGCTAGTCACACCAGTTTAGATTTGAAATTTGGTTAATTTAAAAGCTGGCCTTAGCACGACTTTGATATTAAACGTCTTTAAAAAAAACCTCGTGAACACACTAGAGGCTACCTTTTTGGATCAGTCATCATGAAGCTGTCAGTGTGTTTGTCTTGATGAGCTAGTAGTTACTTTTGATTAATTGGTGTAGGAGTTTGAAAGTGAGTCATGTTGTGTTAGAAACTAGGTCATTAGGTCAAATCATTAAAAAAAACAAAAACATAGTGAACACTATACGAAGTTAAATCTTCATGAAACTTCAACAGAATGTTTATCATGATAAAATTTCAAGCAGGTATGAAACTTGGCCACATGGTGTCAAAAACTAGGGGTCAATTTGTTTAAAATCTTATGTTCACTTTTTAGAGTATAGTATTGGCCTTTTCAGCATGAAACTAGATCAGAGAAGTTATGATAAAATCTCAAAAAAGTTCTGAAGTAGATCATGTTGGTTAAAAAACTAGGTTAATAGGGCAAATGTTTGAAAACCTTGTGAACCACTGGAGGAACTGATGTTAACAGTGATAGGAAGAAATGAAAGTAAAACTTTCCTGCAGGCGAGAGAAGCTGGCTTTGATATTATGATGCTTAGCTGAAGGAATGTGCAGTTGCAATTGAAAACAGAAATAAAGCCAGCATGAAAACTTTTGAATTAATCAAAAGATGTTTAGCAAAGACAACCAACTTGCATTGGTGTTGACTATTGAAATGCTTTATAAGAGAAATACTCTTTTAATGAGCAGTTTTCTATCTAGGCTTTACTAAAGGTAATTGAATTTAAAATTTATTGAATTTGAACTTGCTACGTTATTTACAAAAACAAAACTAACTGATTTTCATTGACAAAAAACTTACTTTACTAACAGCATTCCTAGGTTAAACATTTCATGTGATTGCATTAATTTCTCAGTTTTAAAGTCCTTAATTTCTTTTTCTTGAACCTTTCATTAAGATGTGTTAACTGATAGCTTGAAATTACTGATGCACTAATTTGGTTTTTGGTCCTGCTTAATGATGACAATACATTTACTATTCCAGATTATTGAATTGACTGGTTGTACTCAAGAGAAGGCAGAGATAGCTCTGTTTGACCACAAAAATGACATGGAGAGGGCTGTCAATCAAGTACTGGAGGGAGGAACTGAGGTAATTCTTACTAACAGCTGTTATCTAAATTTATTTGCAAAGTCTTCTTGTGGTAGGTAAAACTTTATTATGTTGACAGTTGACACAGTGGTACACAAGTGTATATATGTTGACAATGGTGTCTTGTCCCTGACTGTAAATTATTGCGTAGGGAAAATTTGAATTACATGGCAAGATAATAAACCTGAGTGTTACAGCCTGTGGCATTCTTACTCATAGGTAGTTTGTTAAACCAAATGTTTGCTGTCTTAGAATGTTGCAAGAAGGTTATAAGGTTTTTTGCTTGTAAATTCTTAGAAAGAAATTTTTCAATAAAAGTTATTACAGGATAAAGCTTCCAACATGGTTTACTACTTTGTAACATTTTGACAATTCTGTAGTTATTTAAACTAGTAAATTGAAATCTGATATGCTTAATTATTATTCTGCCGCCCTTTCGAACAAAGTTCTGCACAAGTTAGTTGGTCTGTTGGTTCATCCTTGGTAGGAAGGTTTGGTATGAAGTGTATAAAACCTTAAGTTTTGATTTATCAGGTCAGAGGTCAATGTCGCAGCAACCTTTAATATAAAAAACTTGTCTTATTGATATCTAGAGAAAGCCTGAAACTTCTGTCATCAAACTCAGCAGGGAGGCTGGGCCTGACAAATAGAAGACACCTGATGGTTTTTAGGTAGTCAGGTCAAAGGTCAAGTTACTAAGGTCACAGTGACCTTGTTTTCAAATAGGCTTGTCAAATAGATATCTAGAGAAAGCTTGGACCTGCGATACTCAAACTTGACATGGAGGTTTGGCATGATTAGTAGAAGACTCCATTGTTTTTTAGGCCATCAGGTCAAAGGTTAAGTTTACAGTGACATTGAATAAAAAAATCTTGTCTGCTTGATAACTTAGGTTGCTTTGACTAAAGGTCCTTAAATTTGAAGAGAGGTTTGTCTCAGCCAGTTGATGACCCATACTAATTTTAGACCATCAAGTTACCATGGCATTGAACACAAACATCATAGATATACCTTATAACTTTGAAAGACTTACCATGTGATGCATGAATTTAGTAGGGAGGGAATTTAGTAGGGAAGTTGGGTATGCAAGTAAATGACCCTTTTTAGCTCACCTGAATAGTTTACTCAGGTGAGGTATTGTGATCGGTCTTCGTTAGGCGTACGTGATAAGACATACACCCACAATATGTTTAGACAGAGTTCTTCATTGAATGAAATTCTTTGAACAATTTTAAAAGGGAATCATCCAAGTGAAAAACTTTTAACAGTCTTCTCAAAAACTGTTGGTCCAATTTCAAAATTGTTCAAAGAATATTGATGTGTCAAAAACATGGCCAGGGTGGGGCCAGTTTCCTTATATTACTATATTGAAAACTTTGACAATCTTCTTCTCAAAGTTAAAGTTATATAGAAAACTTTGAAAATCTTCTCTTATACTACTGGTTAAATTTCTGATTAATTTCACAGATATAATCCTTTTGTAAACCTTTACTAAAGTTGTTGAAAGAATTGGAATCCATTCAGAACTGCTTGCCATGGCAACAGAAAGGACCATCATGGTCCTGTTGTTAGCTCACCTTAGCCAGAGGCTCATGGTGAGCTATTGTGACCGGACTTTGTCCGTCGTCTGTCGTCCATCCGTCCGTCAGCATTTGCTTTAAACGACATCTCCTCCTAAACTGCTTGGCCAATTTTGATAAAACTTTACAGAAATATTCCTAGGGTGGTCCTCTTTCAAAGTTGTTCTAAGAATTTGATTCCATGCAGAACTCTGGTTGCCATGGCAACAGAA
>JAULCC010289253.1:0-12140 GCA_032358795.1 Nuttallia obscurata | reverse complement strand
CAAACAGTTTGGATCTCAGATCAGACGCCGCGTTATGCGGCGGCTGATCTAGATCCAAACTGTTTGCAAAGGTAATCGCTACTTAGGTCTAGCACTGAAAGGGTTAACATCGTTGTTAGTCCTTGCATCTGTCGGAAAGATAGTCTCTTGAAGCAAAGTCGAATTGACGTAATCCATAAACACGTGCAGCTTGAGCGCCTCCTTGGTCTTTACATGGATATTTAATCCTTCAGAAGGTTGCAAAGGGTCATAAGATTTCGGATAAACTTCTAGCACGAACCCCGCTGTCTTTACTGCACCTACAAGGAAACTTTTGTGAGACATTACTTATGTTACGTATTGTCATAGGTGTAGTCTTTCAAAGTTAAACAAATATAACACACGTGAAATATAAAATATTGTATTGGCTATTTTTTTCTTAATTTCGTCATAAAATAGCTACTCCTGAGGTTTGTGAATACGCGTAGTTCTCTAAATGTTTGTTAATTTTAAGGTGGGAAAGCTTTCTAAATGTATAAGTTAAATGATGTCGTAAAACAATCTTAAAACTGGAAATAGATACGTTAAAATTTAACTGACTATTCTGTTTCTTCAAATGAATGCAGACTCAACAGTAAGATAATTCAAATACAAAGCGGTTGTCTACGGGCCTTAAGTAGCGTGTGCATTAAATCTTAAAAAGATTTTTAAATGATAACTCTTTTAATTGGAATATATACGTTGTGTATAAAGACATTATGTAATAGGTTACATAAGGACCACAATAATGTATGTCGTCAGTGAAGAAGGAATCTAAGTCTTTATCTAAAAATTAGATTAAATATAGATGAACGTAGACACGGTCGTCATGATTCGGGTTTACTAACCTAAAGTACGCAGAATGCAGGACAATGGTATAGTATGTTCTGTTCGAGAAATGGTCTCTGCTACTTTTAAATACCGGATTGCTAGTGGATGAAATTTGATATCAATTAGGAATAAGTTTAATGTTTCTGTCATCTTTGCTGGATTGTTTACAATTTGACAGATTTTGTACTGGCAACTTATTTCGATGATTTCCTACTGGTGTAATGTTGAAGTATGTTTATCACCAGTTTTCTATTGCTGAGTGCTGTGTTTATTTCTAGAACAGAGGACGAAACCGTTTACAGACGCATTTAGTGGTGTCTGAAAATGTGTTCATATTGTAAGTGTAGTTATTGAAGTACGGTAAAATCAGTTAAGAATAATAACTTTATCTCGACCGTTACAAGAAATGCGCGGTTCTTTCCCTTTTAGTGTCAAAAACACACTACAGTGTTTCTAGTTTTAATTAACACTATATCAGCCTTAACTAGAAAAATAACTAGTTGATATTATCAAAATCAAAATTTTCGAAATTAATGTTCGAGAACAGTATCCTTTGACAGCCGGCGACTTCAAGCGGATGATTGTTGATAGAGCGGATTATGTCAAAATCAAACACGCTACTTTTGAAGATTTTTCCTGATGATAGTATCTCAGTAAAACTGTCATCGAAACTTGACTAATTTGTTATCAGACAGAACCGTTTCTGATGAGCAATTTGGTAGTCTGACATATGTTTATTTATTTATTTATTTATTTATTTCAGTCTCATCATTGTACAACATAAACATATGTTATTGATATACAAAAACAATTCACATGTACAATGCCATTCAAATATGAACTATGATAGACTACAAAGTCAATTAAACATGGATTTACATTCTTAAAATATGACATATTGCTGCTATTCTTACGCTCTACACATCACTGATGCACAGACAGTTTAAGAACTTCTAAAAAAATTATTTGGAAAATGAAAACAAGCACCATGATGTTAATATAAATACACGCTATGATATGTTCTAAAAACCGTTATCATCTGAAATCAGATTTGTTATGAAGTGAGTAGCAGCAATGCGTCATATCATGTAAACATATTTGATATTGCTTAGCATAAAACACTTCTGTATACATGTACGAGGGTTATTTATTAAGTTCCTGGACTTGTTAAAAAATCTTAATATAAAAATAAATGAACACGCACGTGCAGTAGGAGATTGTTTTTGATACATTCACATAAAAAAGTGTATAACTAGCAACACTTTCTTTCAACACCTTAATCATGTCACGGAGCACTTTACACCGTCAAAACGACGTCACTAACGTCACAAATATAACATCTTCTCAAACTACCCCCGCAGCACTGTATGCATTTCATATGTCGGTCAATCCAAGTGGAATATATTGTCAAGCACCAGTCATTTTCATATTGTTTCAATAATGTTCTTATTGCCATTGCCATTCGAATTTCAAGTACAGAGTCGAACCGTCGTCTGCGTAAATCCGACTTTAATCGTGGGAACACCGCAAAATCTATGGGAACTAAGTCCGGGCTATAGGCAGGATGTTCTAGTCTTTCGGATCCAGGAAGTCAATGGTCATCATTGTTTCTTCAGCACGATAGCTTGGTACAATGTCCTGATGAAAAATGAGATTTTCTACTTCATCGGCACCACGTTTCTTGCCGAAAGCATGTATCAAATCACGGCTGATAACCTGAATTGAGAATTCAATATAAGGCTGTCTAAATTCGGGATCAATAATTTTGGTAATAAAGCAAGAGCGTGAAAAACACAATTCATACTATTATGTTATGTAAATGCACTAATTACACACGGTGTAAATTTTGGTAGTATTTTTTGTTAACAGTCTGACCCTCCGGCACAACATGCTGCAATAACATTCCCTGGCTGTCCATGAAGAATATAAACATTACCTTCTTCATCGACTTTGATGTTCGCGCCTTCTTTGGAGGAGGTGATGAGGTGGTCTTCCAAACCATAGAAGCTTGTTTTGACTCGGGGTCGAAGTAAAAAAGCCAAGTTTCATCTGTAGTAATGTTTCGGGCCAGAAATCCCTAACCCTCTCTCTCATACCGGCGGACAAAAGCTTCAGAACAACGTACACGACCAGCTTTCTGCTCCTGTGATAATAACCTCGTAACCCATCAAGCACATACTTTGTTCATCTTTAGAGTGTTTGTGAGCACTTTGTGGACACACCCTTCACTTAACCCGGTAACTTCGGATAGTTCCAAAACAGTTATTCTTCTGTTTTTCTTTACGAGTTCTATAATATCACGAAACTGGCGATTATTTAATGATGTCTCCCTTTCCGTTCATGGTCCATTAGTGACACTGTTCCTTCCCGTATGTACATTAAAAAGGGTATACACCGATTTATATAAAGTAAACTGTTAAACAAAGCAACAGCCAAATAACTGTCTATTTGTATAAAAGAGTATTCCTCATTCTGATATTAAGAAAGCAGGTTTTGGCAACAACACGTACTAAAGATTCAGTGGAAAATGAATCAATTAAATTATCTCTATCTTCAAAACTTAAAAACGCATTGCAACAATTTATAGCTTTTAGTGAAAAGATTCTGTCGTAGACTAGTGTACGTTGGACAATATGGTAAAACATGCTTTTCCTCTTTATCCACGTTGGTACAAAACGGACATATATTTGCTTGAATAACGACCTGTCTCAATCATCAAGGGAGCAACGCCGCATCTTATTTATCTAGAGAGCACCTCTATGTGCCAATATTCAGCCCCATATTTTGTTTTTAAAAGCCTGTAAAACCTTAGTTTCCATTTCCACTCTGACCAACCATTCTGTCTATAGACATCTGCCATTCATACATATAACGAACCACCAACTTATCAGTAACTTCCTTAATATATATATATCATATTATTCATATAATATCATTATGAGAATATGCGTTATTATACAATGAATTAAGATCTTATGACTGACACATATACCTGACAGAGTAAAACCAATTTTTACATGAGACAGAACTTTTTGTTGCAACACCAGTCAAATATACGCCTATTTATTCGAGAGTTGTCCAAGATGATAAATCGATGCTATTGCATGCAGATGGTTTTCCATTGTCTCGCAAACAACTGTAACCACCTCACCTCACCGGAGACCGCCGCACAAGGGGTGAACTTGCGAGTTCCCAGAAAGAACCTCATAACTCTGTTCTGAACTGCATTTATACACGAATATTTTACGTACCCCCAAATGGCGGCCCCATAGGAAATTACAGGCCAAACAATGCTATCATTCAACTTTGTATAAACATCATAAGGCATACTTCCTATAGTTTTATACTTTGCTATCGACAGTCCAAGCGCTCTCCTGGCACTCTCAGACACCATTTTTGCTGTTACATTAAAATCCAGATGTTCATTTTACACTAAACCAAGGTATTTGTAATTATCTTTAACTTGTAGATTAGATGAACCACACGAAAAATTACAACATGTTCTAGAAATAGGATTGGGTCTGAAATGATCAATGTTAGTCTTTCTGCTTCTGCTTTCTGCTACATGGAAATGCGATTGGCCAGAATGCAAACATTACATGCAGCTTGTGATGCAACATAAACAGTACTTGTAGGAGATGATACTGGCCTTTTAGTTCTGTTGTGCTACCACTCATTACCAAACTACATGCTACTCTGCTTTTAGCCCTGACCGAAAATGAACCAAGAACAAGTCTTGTGGGACATTCATAAGTTGCAAAAGCACCTTGGTGAAAATGTGTGTAAATACATTCTTTCATACATGTAATTCGTGGTTGTCACATTATGTTGAAAGTGAATGATTCTGGCAAAAGGCCGCTCTGAAAATCTTTGAAAAGAGTCAGCATATTTCTGCAGCATTAATCTTTGATCGGAGTAAAAATGAAGTGTCCCAGGCGACCACAATACAAACAGGAGAAAAAGCATAAGTTCGCATTGAATAAAGGAGAACTGGGCAAAGTTTGAACATTTTACGCCTTTCTATACTTGTTGAAAAGGTTGCAAAGACATCAATTTGTGTTGACCAAAACCAACTACCACGTACGTCTGAAGCTGCTAAGTACAACAGCTTAAGGGTATTTCTACAAACTAGTGGGTGACAAACTTTATCCTGTGATAACTGAAAGAGCTCCACCTCCTGCCCACATTACGAAAGTTGTACAGTGCACTTTTCGAACTGGCTGCCGTACAGTATCATGCAGTTGCAATAAGACTGGATTTGAATGTAGTTTAGCCTGCTCCTCATGCAAAGGTGTCAGCTCTGAGAATGCCATATTGAGTCTAAATTTGACATTTGACTAAAACAATGTGCATATATTAGTCAACATAAAGGCTTTGACGTTCCTTCTATTATCAACTAAAGACACATTTAATGGCAAATTCCATAAATTCACAATTTTATTTAGTTTTCAAACATTTTACCAAAAATATCACATTTCGCACAGATATTATAATACTATACTTAACTAGACATGTTAAATACTGTAACATAACAAAAACAGTTATTGGCAAATTCTAGAACATCACATTTTAATTTTTCAATAATTTTACCGTAAAACATCAGATGTATCATGAATTGGTGTTTCTCTACTTTAGGTATAGTAGTATGCAATATGATATATAATAAAAACAGTAATTCTAGTGTTGTAATGCAAGATTTGACTCAGTTATTGGAAAATTCCAAAAATTCCGATTTTCATTTATTTTTCACACATTTTACCCAAACATATCACATTTCGCATGAATTGGTGTATCTCTACTTTAGGTACGTTATACTGTATTTTGAAAGCTTTAAGATATGTATTCTAAGTGTTGTATTGCAATATTTGACACAGTTATTGGCAAATTCAGTATATTCCGATTTTCATTTAATTTTTCATATATTTTACCCCGAATATCAGATTTTGCACCATGCGACTCTTCTATACTTTTAGTATATTAAATGTGATCCTTGATTTGATTCAAATCCACCAAAATTATTTCTGTGCATTTTTCCCCAAGATTTTTATTTTCACTGGCCTATACTGCAATTATTATGTATCAAAAATTTGATAATTTCACATTGAATACTGTGATAACTATGTACTGAATACTGCAATCTAGATTAGTTGCGCAGTATCTCAGCGTCTGATTTGGAAACAACACGTTTGCAACGCTGCCAGTGAATTTAAGTGTTATAGTCATACACTTACTCAAAGATGTTATGTAAATTATATATTATTGTAAAATGGGCCGGTGGCCTATATGACGTCTGAATAAAACTATCTATGTATGATATCAGGGTACTTACTGACTACTCATAGCAAGGTACATGTTTTCATATAAGCCTTGGCTTCAGAAAACTCCTCGTCAAAGATTGGATTTTGCAGAATTACTAACAAAAGTTTACCGAATTGCACGTTTGCCTCTTTCTTGGACCAAGCGGCTAAACTTGCGAACGAAATAATACTTATTTGTAAGGAAGATCGTATTCCACCTAGCATGGCTATATTTTAACACAATTAACATAAAATTGAGTTATTTACATCCTCTTGCAAAACACTGCATCAAGAGAATAATTGCGTAGCGTGGTTGCTGAAAGAGACGCCACAAGTCACGTGGGTTAACCATAATGATTCTGGTCAGTGCATGATGCAGGGCAATCGTATTACTGTACATGTACATGTAATACTTGAATAATGATAGAACGAAATATGAAAAGATTATAATTAGTTCGCACAAGAATGTACAATGCCTTTATTAATAAAACTCATCTTGAAAAGTAAAATTTGATCTAGTTTTATTTGCATGTCTTTGATTCGCATCGTTTGATGTTTCATTCACACGATTGTATTAACTCATGCATGTATAACTTAGTCCGACAAATGACCGACTACATAATGTAAATTTGCTGTCTTGTTTTTCCTCATGAAATGTTAACTGTAAAAAAAGTGATTTCATAAATATCATATCGTTTCTGAAATTGTCATTTAAAAGTGTCTATGATAGAGCAGTTTAATGTTGAAAACATCCAGTACGATATTACAGTTTTCATGTGAAATGTTGCGGATAAGTGTTTGGCGCAGGCTGTTCCAACGTCTGACGTTACATGAGACAGAAATTGCGGTATGCAAGTATGAAATGATCCTAGATAGGGCAACATAATTATCTGTTAAAGGACTCTCGTGGAGATAGTAGGGGTTATGAAATAGTGTGTAGTACTATACGTTACACCAATTTTATCTTGTAAAAATAGGCCTTTGGAGTTTTTGCATCACGGGATTACACTGATAGCTAGTTCAAAGTCACCAAGTATGATGCGGACTGACTTTATTGTCGGTCGTCCTATCAGATGAGTAAATATTGAAGTGAATTATCAGATGATTCGAACAGATGATTCGAACATCTCATGATGTTTGCAGTGGTCTCGTGGTGACTGAATGTTCAGGCCAGATAAAGTGTTAACGAGTACACTTAATCTGATAAAATACTTCATGCTTGGTCATATCATATTAAATGAATGACATATTTCCTTACACTACAGCGTTTCGGTGATACAAATCGTATCCAGTTCTTTTAATTTCCTTCAAGACTATCATTGGATCAAAGTCATGTTTAAAATATCCACCCCTCATTGGGCAGGGGATTGTGGAATATTCGTATCTGTCTATTTCCGTCCATCTTTAGAACCGACGAAAATTGGAAGAATGTTTTAGGGCAATTCATTTAAATGCCGAATATTTAAATGATGAAATGTTTGAGAAATATTAATGGATCAAATATTGATTCAATAGCATAAAGACCACATCTGTACTTGTACAAGTATGGTTGAGTTTCAATTTAAAAGGACATCATATATGCGTCTTTGACTCACCGAAAGTAACTGCTCAAATGATGCTCGTTACTATCCTTACCAATATTTAAAGTTAACGATTCGATTAAGGAGAAGATCTTAAGCCTGTCGATATTACAAATAAAAAATATGTCCAGAAAATGTAAATACATGTACCATAAAGCGGTGTTAAGTTGTGTTTTTATTTTCTTTATTTGTCAAATTTCTGAAGTCTGTCAATGGGTCAGACTGACTATGGCGTAATAAATACTTAAAAATAGTTTACTGATAATCGATATCATGCCATTGAATCCAAGCATATTGGAAAGCAACAAGTGGCATTCGTATATTCCTTGACATTTTTCACAAACGATACTGTGTTAAGAATAAGACTGATTTTAAAATATATATTCAGTATAGACTAGTATCAGCCGAACCATGTTATAAGCCTGGGTATTAGACTTCCGTTCCTAGCAACTTGTCGGGGCCTCTGTGGCCGAGTGGTTATAGTCGTTGACTTGCAATCTCTCAGCCCCTCACCGCTGTGGATTGAATCCCAGTCTGGGCACTTCGATTTTTTTGAAATAGTGTACAGAGGTTCCCCGGGGTCTTCCTCCACCTGTAATGAGCTGGATGTCGCGATATGACTGAAATACTGTTAAAGCGACGTTAAATTCCAAACAAATAGACAAACACATCAGGGCGAAAATAACTGTTTATTATACGGTGATACGAACTGTTTACATATTAGAGTGATGCGAACTAATGACGTATAAGGGTGATTCGAATATTGTCTATAACAGCGTAATGCGAAGTGATGAAAAACCATGTTGAAACAAACTGTTGAGTGTTGACATATCAGGGTGACACAGACTGTTAATATATCAGGGTGATACGAACTATTTACGTGTCACGGTGCTACGAACAGTTGATATATCAGGGTTAAACAAACTGTTTACATATCAGATTTATACGAACTCTTAACGTATTAGGATGCTACGAAATGTTGATTTTCAGGGTGATACAAAGTGTTTACATATCAGAGTGATACAAACTATTGACATATCAGGGTGATTTAAACTGTTTACCTACCAGGGTGATACGAACTGTTTCGTATCTGGGTGCTACGAAATGTTGACAATTCAGGTAGATACAAACTCATTACGTATAAAGGTGCTACGGACGGTTAAAGAATCAGAGTTTTACAAACTGTTTACATATCAGGGTGATAGGAATTTGTTAAGTATCAAGGTGATACGAACTTGATACGTCTTAATGTGATACAAACTAATTACTAATCAGTGTGCTTCAAACTCTTTACATACCAGGGTGATACTTACCGTTAACGAGTTAATACAAAACGTGTACGTATCAGGGTGACAGTTACATTTTCGTATTAGGGTGTTATGAACGGTTAACGTTTTAGGGTGCTACGAACTGTTTTTACGTATCAGGGCGAAACAAATTGTTTACGTATCAGGTCAGAACTGTAAACATATCAGGATGATACAAACTGTAAGCATGTAAGGGTGAAAAACTGTTTACATATCAGGGTGTAAACTGCAAACAGTTTGTATCATCTTTATACGTAAACGATGTGCATCGCCCTGATATGTTAACAGTTCTTTACTGATAATTCAATAGTTCGTAGCACCGTGATACGTACACAGTTCGTATCATTATGATTCTTTAACAATTTGTATTTTGGTAATATATCGAGGGTGATTCGAACGGTTTAGGTACCAGTGTTTTAAGAAGTGTTCAGGGTGATACAAACTGTTTACGTATCAGGATGATACGAACTTCTTTTACGTATCAAGGTGATACGAGATGTTTGCTTATTAGGTAAGAACTGTTTACTGCGTCTGCGCCTCGGGGTAATATACCAGTTCTCGGGTTGACAATTTACTCTATCAACCCGACGGCCATGTGTTATTTATATAATATCACACACCTACATGTAGCAATATGTCTTTATTCACATTTACATGTATAAATGACGAACGAACGACAGATAACGCAGGGTACAGCATAATCCGGTTTCCGATAATGTAGACTATATTGATAACAATTTGATATGAGTCGGAGGTTGGGAGTGGGGAGGGGTTATCTCGAGTACATGTAAATTATCATCCGAAGTTGTTCATTCTGACGCTACATTTTATTACAAAATGATATAAACATATTTTTATAATGTCCCAGTAGAACTCATTGTCGGTTACTTTGCAATTCCGATTTCATATATGATAAAAGGAAGTTCTCAGTTCGGAAAATATGTTAACCCTTCGCTTGGACTCCCTAATGTCATGAAAATACTTATTTGGATGTACCTGCGTCTGATCTAACAGATGATTTGTAGCTGGTATACGCCAAATGTAAATTTTGAGCATGCCTACATTTATACAGTAATTATTTGTTCCAAATTAAGTCGACACAGATTTAGACATTGATTTAACGAAACAGCATGGATCGACCAACAAAATTTTATCATTGCCAAACCGGGCAAACAAGCTTTTGTAAAGCTTATTTCAGCCCATTTGTCCCTAGCTCAAGTTGTAAAGCAGCTGCTTCCGGTGCGGAAGGTCGCGGGTTCGATCCCCGGCCGGGTCAAACCAAAAACTTTAAAATTGGTAGTAATGGTGTTCCCTTTGTGGCGCTCAGGATTAAGGTTAGCATAACGACTGGTTTGTCGGTGTCAGGATAAAGTGACCGACCGGGGTCCACCCCCCCCCCCCCCCACGTGTATCAGTGCTATACGGTACACTAGGCACGTCAAAGAACCATAGAGCTCTACAGAAGAGTTCTGTGTATCCGCTGCTATGTCTCTGGAGATATGCGAAAATACTCCAGAGTGAGCCCTGCATATAATAATGATAAGAAGAAGAAGAAGAATTGGGTTCCTGACATTTCTGTAGTAGACGATCTAATCCAGTTGAACACATCTTTTAAAGCTACTTCACTCCAGATATGGCCTATGATATCTGAAAACTGTTGCGAATGTTGTTATCCAGGAAACATCGATGCACTATCATTCAAATTTAGTAATTTTATCTCGAAAACTTACCGCGTTAGTCACGGTGTATACGTTTTAGCGCGGTTTCAGTGATTTTACGTGAAAATTTCACAATAATTGTAGAGAGTTTCATCCTGAAACCTCTTGCATTCATGTTATTTTCATATTTACAAACTTTGTTAGATGTTTTGAAACTTCTGAATTTTTTACCCAAATTTGGAGTTCAGTCGCTTTAAATGTGTAAATTTGGTTCTAAATTCTATGCAATGAAATTTCATAGCTGCTCAAGACTTTCGGATCTGTGTGAATATAAATAAGAAGACACATAACAATGATGCCATTCATTTATTATCTACATTCATACATGTTTAGTGAATCATGTAAACAGTAATTTTCTAAAACTATTCCATATACATTTACCACTGAGGTGATTGGATGACAATTTCTTTCGTTAGCCAAGGTTACACATTTTTCAGCAATATATTTTCTAATTACGTTTAATTGTCACAGGAGCGCAATATACGACATCAGTTCACGGAGTGGTAAATTTAAAAAAGAATAGCATTGAACCATTTCTACTCGAACAATATAATGAACCCTTACACAATTCCTGGTAAAAGCGTTTAATCTAATGGCGTTATTTTGTTTGATTTACGTCACTTTTTGCCATATACTAGGGCTAATGGACGCCCCAGACAGAGGGACTCGGATACAGAGAGTTCTTTTGTAGAACCCTATAATTATTTTACGCGTCCAGTGTATAGCACTTGTACACGAGGCGGTGTGGGGGGAGGTCCCTTGCTGGTCTCTTTGGTTTGACTTGGTCAGGGATTAACCCACAACTTCCCGCACCGGAAGTGGACGCTCTATACCACTGACATAACCGGGAGGTTAGTTATTGGGGTTTTATGGTAGTGACGGTGATAGCGTTTACGTAGTAGATTAATCATCCAGAAAGAAACTAAATTAGGCCCAGATCAAACGGGGGGGTGGGGGGTGGGTGGGGGTGATGGTGTTTGAGCTGGGCCGTTTATATTTCCTAACTCGAAGGTCCGTCATTGTAAGGGTTCATTTATCAAGCAAAATGAAATCGTAAAACTATAAACATCTTGATTAATATATCTATTCTTAATCTGATTAATTTAACGAGAAAGTGAGTATTATACATTCATTCAGCATTAACACGTTCAATTTGAAACACTCTAAACAAGTATTAGACATTCATCCAGCATTAACACGTTCAATTTGCATCACTCTAAACAAGTATTAGACATTCATTCAGCATTAACACGTTCAATTTGCATCACTCTAAACAAGTATTAGACATTCATTCAGCATTAACACGTTCAAGTTGCATCACTCTAAACAAGTATTAGACATTCATTCAGCATTAACACGTTCAATTTGCATCACTCTGAACAAGTATTA
>JAULCC010288809.1:0-12145 GCA_032358795.1 Nuttallia obscurata | reverse complement strand
TCATCCAGATTTCTGTCTAAATCTTCACAACTTTCAACAGAGCCTAATTTATCTGTGATAGTGTTCAGATTTTCTATGCAACTACCATTATCTAGAGAGTCCATTGTATGCCTCAAGTTTATTTATGTCCCACATGTATGTAATTCACAGTATCATTTATCTCCTCTGCTACATTACAATATACCTGTGGATTTTGTTTGCTTAAAGAAAATTTAAAATGCAATGAACAGACATTATATTTGGGTCCTCGACTGAAAAACTTTTAAAATATTGGAAAAAGGTCGGACGGCATAATACAATGTCCACGACACTGCTACCAGCATTTTTCACACATGTGAATTTACCCACTCTCTCGTCGTCAACAATTCTGCCATTCACAATTCTAACACCAGTTTGCTTACAAAAGTCTAACAAATCTTAACCAGTGTCGTTTACTATTTTGTCTTGTGATTGACGTAAAATGTGTTCGTCCTGCAGATAATCATCAGGTAAAAGGTCACAGTTTATTAAAGTTTCATTTTCAACAAAGTCTGTTCTTTCCCCAACCCTTCCGTTAAGGTCCCCAGTAATTAAAAAGTTACAAGAGTTGCCAAACCTATTTTCAAATAAAATCATATCCTCAGAAATACAATCAAAAATATTTTGTGTGACAAATGATTCTCTACGGCTACCACTCGGTATGTTATAACATAGACATAAAAGCAAAACATCGTTTAATCTAAATAGTTCCCCTTCTAATTCTAACCATAAGCAAAAGTCATTTACGTTTTTTAACAATCTAACATCTGCATTTAATTTATCAGAAATATAAACAATAAGCCCCCCACTATCTCAATGGCTTTTTTATTTCGTGTTTTCCTATGTAAAGCATGCACTGTAAACCCTGGTACACGATAATCGATGTGTACATTTAACCAAGTCTCGGTATATATATATACATCCATGGTGAAATGGGCAGATATCCCTATTTATATTTGTCGCTATGCTAGAGTTATAAAGTACTGGTTTAAGATTGTTATGACTCAAAATGTAATTTTATCTGCTGTGTACAATTAATTACTACAAGATTGATTCAAAGGCAAAAAGAACTGGGTTTCACGTGGATTTCACGTGTAAAGTATTTACTAGAAAGCAATGATTTTGCTAATGTTTGGATCAACCAAATAGTTTTTACTGTAAAACATTTCACATTTTTTTAGAAAACGTTTGGAAGAATGTTTTAGATAAACATGGCGCGGAAGTGTACATGACAGTAGAGTATTTTTCTCGTACAAACATTTTTTAACATTATTTTGGATTAGAAACTTGCCTAGATTGTTTACTACAGCATTTGCCATATTATCTTGCCAAGTTTGTTTGTTTATTTGGAATTTAACGTCGCTTTAACAATATTTCAGTCCTATCGCGACGTCTAGCTCATTACAGTTGGAGGAAGACCCCGTGGACCCCTGTACACAGAGTGCACCTGGGTAGAACCACCGACCTACCGCAAGATCTTGCCAAGTAAGATTGCCATCTCATTCACTTAAACAAGAGACTGGAAAATACGGGAGAAACAGATATGACAGGAGTGAGCGAAACTGTTATTTGTGTGCCAAACTTGACTTAGAAGACGAGTTACATTACGTACTTATTTGCCCAATTTATAATGACTTACGCAAATGGTAAATTAAGAATTACTTCGGATCAAGACGCAGCTTTTATAAATTTTGCCAATTATTGCAATCTCGGAACAGAAAGGAATCTTGTTTCTCCCATTTCTGCCTATGTTAGATAGGAAATTTGTGAGATAAACCGATCTCTCATGTCACGTGATTTGTAGAAGAAATAAGTAAATACTCTAATGTTAATGGGAGAAAAAAATTCATCTATTCGTTTTTTAATGTAAGATAGGAATATCCTACCCTCGGGATCAGAAATCTACAGAAGGACTCGGCAAGCCTCGTCCCTCAGTAGATTTCTGACCCTCGGGTGGGATATTCCTATCGTACATGAATACTCATGGTGGATTCTTATAATCTATATCAAATTCGCATTAAACAGAAGAAATACCTTAACCAATAATGTGTTATAACTTCATCTCAAACCTATTGTATAATTTTCCTTTTGATACTTTTGATACTCTTGTTTATTGCTAGACATATTTATAATTTTGGAATTAAAACTTCATCTGTCTGGTATACACGAGTATGGTTTTAGCAAAATTTCCTTTATGTTTTTCATGTGGGTTCGATGTGCTTAAGGAATTAGTCTGTATACATTGTAATTAATGTACAAAAGACGTCCTGGTGTGTATTGTCTTATGCATTATGCAAACGAAGTACTCTGTACAAGTTAAAATAAAAATCTATCTATCTTCATAGTTGTATTGCTGATTTTATACATTTAGCAAAATCTGCTAAGTATATGTGAGCCGCGCTCTAGGAAAACTGGGCTTAATGACAAATCTTTCGAATTTCACTTTTTCACATTTTCACAAAAATTAAACATTGTAAAACATATATAACTGAAAAGTGTGTGCTTGTAGCTAGTATAGTTTTAAATTTATATGTGATTCTAGATGGTTGATTTGTGTAGTAGCGTGCGTTAAAACTTCTAAATTGGAGTTTTGACGACGTTTAAGCGCTCGTTAATTTAATACCGTATGCATATACCATCAGTGTACATGTCTTAGTGCTGTAAAGAATACACACTACTCTCTTTGCTGATGACTAAATTCTTTCCCCAACTGTAAAACAGAAATTGGAGACAATAGGTTGTAAGACCAAGTCTTTAGAACAAAAACAGACCGTAGGTAATTTTAATCACTATGCAGTCAGTTAATATATTGTCCTGAAATGCAAAAGAGCAAACGCGCATAAACGTTTCATTTGTTTCCCTGCACAGACGGGCATCTAGTTTATATCTTAAATGTTTGTAAGCATTTGGTCATTTTCATCCTTTTATTGTGTTTTATCATTACGCCCGGTGGACAAAGTGACGGACAGCCGTATTAACATGTAGATATTCTTGTCATGCCCGGGTCATTCCATGTGGATGCAACACTACCGGGCCCATCTACCCGTTCAAACATATAACTTGCTTGCGCTATGCATACTTTTTATGTTTAAAGTTTTTCTGATTCCCTGTAGCCTCGAGAAATACCCTTATTCATTCTTAAACATGAAGTGTGGAAAGAGTGTCTTGCTTTTGATCTACAACAAAGCCACCTACATCATTGGATGTTGCCTGCAAAGCACCTCGGAGAATAAACTCTCTAGCTAGTTCATGTAACTAGTCTCTGAAACAAAACAGAACAGAAAAAATAATTTCTGCAAAATTTCAAACACGTTTGTTTCAAATTGCAACAATTCAACGTATCAAAATTAATGCTTAGTTTAAACATATAAATTATTTCATGTGAGCCACCAACAAACCCTCGGAAACGAAAACATTGAAAGAGGCTCTGTCAACACCGTGGATCGCACAAATATCGACCCATGTTTATATTTCTGTCGCCATATGGTGGTAATAAAAAATTATAGCGATAAAATAAGCACTGACATTTTATATCAGTATTTCACGTTATGGGTTTTGATATAAACCAGCACATGTGTAATGCTGTTTTCTGTGGTTCAATGGCATACCAAAGATGAATGGCAAGAGCAAATAAGTAATGCTTTGAAAAAGCCAAACGGGTTAATTAAACAACTCACAATATATGACATATTAATAGTAAAGAAATCAATGTTATCTAGTGTAGCTGTCGTCCAAAGGCACCAAGTTGGTTCCTAGAAAAAACACATACGCAAGCATTTTAATTCAACTACTTGCTTAAACAAAATATCTATGGTGTTTTTAAAGGATTTTTAAGGACATTACATCCATCGTTTTATGAATGCTTGATTGGCCTAATAAATAAAGTTTGTTTGTTTGTTTGGAATTTAACGTCGCTTTAACAGTATTTCAGTCATATCGCGACGTCCAGCTCATTACAGGAAGAGGAAGACCGCAGAGGACCTCTGTATACTATTTAGTTTAAACTTATCTATTTTAGCTCGATTATGTTGAAAGCCTATGACTTGTAGAAACACTTTCGAGCCCGTTTCCTGGGTAGAACCAGTACTTGGTGTGAACAAATGAATGTAAGGATAAAGGCCCCTTTTGGGGCTCGAACCCGCAACCTCCTGAACGCAAGGCGGACACCATATCCACTACGCCACTGCGCCCTTACAATTTAGCAGATTACAATTTAGAGCCAACCTTATCAAATACCTAAATAAAGCCATAACTGTCACTGACATAGTATTTAATATATGTACTACAGACATATTATCACAGTCGAACTTAAGTTTCTTGTTTCTTAAAAGAGAGCCCCAGAGTTCCACCGACACTACAATCGGAAAGAACTCTAGCATTGTAATGTATTTCAACAATCCCATAGATACCCATGTCTCTGGCCACCTCTCTGCTATCCATTTTCCTTGGAAATAAATTCCCAAACCTAAACCATGACTACCCGCACAGTCAGAGTAAAGTTAAGCATCTACATTAGATGTCCAAAAACGGTCATCGAAAACCGTAACCCCATTATATTTCAGGAAAAACTGCAACCATATGTCTAAATAGTCTTATATCTAGCTACTCTGATATGATGGTAAGGTCAAATTAGACCACATAAAGAATATATCAATCTCTGGTAAAGGGGGTGCCCCGGTACTATGACCCTGCAAGCGAAACTGAGAGACCCAATGAGGCTATGCATTGTTCGTAACTTAACCTTCTCCTTTGATAAAAGTGAACGGATTTTTTCAAAGATTTCCCCTATTTTTTATTTTGGCATTCGGACCACCATTTCTTCAGAATCTAGTTCGAGCCCCATAAAAAACTTATAATGATAGTTGGACCCTCGTGTTTTTCCTCCGCTGTAGGCACATTCAAATAAGTGAAAAGTTCCTGACAAACTTCAAGAAGATATGTGCAGGACTCTCTGTCTTTCTCACCTCCTAAATAAGCATCCACATAATGAAGCAACCTTCCCGAACCCATTCGGCGACGCACACAAAATTCAATAAAAGTTGCAAATTTCTCAAATGTATTGCAGCTAATCGAGCAACCAAAGAGCTAACACTTGTCAATATAAAAAATATCATTAAAACGCATACATAATTGATCAAATTCTGAAACAGCTACCGGTGAAAGGCGAAATGCATTTTTTATATCAAGTTTAAATAGATAACAGTGTCGACCTAAATCCTGCAAAATGTGAATCGCCTCGTCAAAGTTGGTATACTGGACTGAGGACAACTTTGGATCGATACGGTCGTTGACAGATATACCGTTGGGGTAAGATGAATGATGGTGACTCTTTTTTGGAACTAAACCTAACGGTGATATTCGTAAATTAGGCAATGGCAATTGCGAATAAGGACCGGCCACCCTACCCGCTGCGACCTCCTTATCAAGCTTCATTTACAAAACTTTTTGTTTTTTTTCTGGCAGAACGCAAACTGGTAGCCTCCATGTGCATCCGTGAGCCAGTATACTTTAACAAAAAAAAACCTTGTGAACTCATCCCATAAAAATTGTTCATCTTATTCTATAATATATAAATACTGCTTGTTGTAACAATACAATTCCCAAAAAAATTAGATTCCTTTGGTGTAATTAAATGTGTTCGCGTAATCATGTGTTAAAGAAAACATGGCGTCATGACGTGTCTTTCATAAACAAGTTCACGGCATTGTAATAATTATAAAAAATAAAGGAAAAACAAACCACTCACCTCTGATTCATTGTTCTTTCAAATCCTCTGAATTAACGGTGTAAACACTAATAAACTGGAATGCTTAGCAGTTTAAAGAAAGTTGATTTATTTCATCTCAGCACCTACATGTGACACGAGGGATACATTTAACAAGAATCAAGCAATGAGTTATTTTGGTCAAAGCTGTTTGTTCTTTATGCCTAAATAGTTTTAGGGATAAAGAACCTTAAGCAGTGAAAATAAGCATACGTAATGAAAATCTTACACTGCAATCATTCAAGATTGCAAGACTTGTCAATGTAATTTTATTTTTATATTTTTATGACATCAAAATTTTAATCGTATTTTCTACGACGCCATCGGCTTATCAATTAGTCCGGTGTTTTTTTCCTGTATCAAATATTTTTTGGAAATAGGCCCGTATGTCGTTCGACAAAATCTTGTCCGACTTATTACTGGGGAACGCCAAGACCTACTTTCCTCAAACTTAGCATAACTAATAGATAAACCCTATAGAGTTTGAGGTCATGAATTTAAAAAAAAAACAATTTCACATAGAACTTTGGCACAAAACTATTGAAACCGTTGTTTGCAATCAAAATAATATCAAAGATAGGTAAATCACGTATGAATGCTGTTAGATAATTCGTCTGCGGTTACCGTTCTTAGTTTCGAAATAATTATCTCCGCAGAACGGCATGATATGCTCAAACTTGTTTCTCTTTAATTAAATTTCGACCTGCTAAGGGCGACCATAATAGAATATGCAAACAGCTTAAATCCAGATTAGACGCCTAGTAATTCGGCGTCTAATCCGGATCCAACCTGTTTGACACTCGGCCCATTGTTTCTCCAATTATTGGGCAATTTTTATGAATTTTAAAATCTAGGCAGACGACAGTTTAAGCCATGACATTTTTTCAGCAGACTAAGGGTTAAAAGCGCTTTGTTCAATTTTGGTTTAAATGAAGTAAGATGTTATCGGCTTTGACGTCATAGTTTTTAGTACTGTAATACTTTATCTCAAGTTATTTTGTTTGCTTGATTCTCATGCATCACTTAATCCTAACACTGACAAACAAGTCGTAATGCTAACCCTAAACCATGAGCGTCAAGGAGGTTATGTCATTAATTACAACCAATTTTAAAGTCTTTGGTTTTGACCCGGACGGGGATCAAACCCGAGGCCTCCCGCAACGACAGAACACGCTTTCCCACTGAACAAACCGGGCGGACTATATAAATTGTATCAAGTTGTTGTTTTTTCTAATATGTATTAACATTCGTAAGCTTGGTGATACCACAACGTGACAATACTTGTCATTTGCTGATGTTGTTTTAAAAAAGTACTGTTGCGTTTAGGTAGGCATAAGACGGATATGCAAAAATTCTCAAATTCTTTGTTATGCTTTTTCATGCTAAATAATGCTTGTTAGTATGAGATATTATTCATTACACTGAATATCATTTCGAGCACTCATACAATAAACATTGATTATCAGTATTGTAACACTGAAACTGAAAGTAACGTGGGTAAGTTGGTTTTCGGCGAATTTAAATCGAAACTAAAGTACGCATGCAGTTCACTGCTACTGAACCAATACGTTGATAACATAAACCAGTTGAGAGTATATTCACTGTATTGTTTTAGTATCTTGCCGGTGACGTATAGGCCTAGTTGTCGATAGAAACGTGTAGATATAGGCTCTCTTGTGGAACTTTTTTATTCTTAAGCAGTTAAGTATGTTGTTGTTTTTTTATCAATTTCTACCTTTTTACAGTTTAATTAAGTGCGGATGTTCTAATTGTTATTTTATCATTTTTTGTGTAAAATTTGCAGCTATTCCGCACTGTGCTGAAATATAAACAGTAGGTTTAGCTAGCAGTCATTGAAAGGCTGTAAAATATAATATTGGGATTTGTCGCTCACCGACATAACGACCTCTATTGTGGTACTGTTGGCGTTTGGCAGTCCTATTTTGTGACACTTGTGTGCATGACGTTTAAACGTGCAAGAACTGTGGCGTCGAAATATAGTGGTAGCGGGTAATTCCGACATTGGGGTCAATCCGACACTCGGCCTACTATTTATAGTTTTCAATATAAGTTTTCCCGAATTTTAATAGATCTAGCAGAATAATGACGTCACAAGTAAGTATGACATAATACATTGATCCGACTTTAGGTATTTTTGCTATAAAAATGTCTTTAGAAAAATAATAAATGGTTTTGGAAAATATCGCAAAAACGAAAGCAGTAAAACTATAAGGAAATGATTCTTGCATGCGTCAGTTCGACTTGAATTAGTTCGATATTACATAGGGGTAATACACTAAAACTAGGACTGGTGAAAGTATGGCAAATACATCAAACACAAATTTAAGCAGGGTATTTCAATTTGTAGAGCTGTATCCAGGTTCAATGTCATCAGTTAGTTTAACATGGGTGTTCTAGGCACGAATCGCCAGAACTTCTTTCCAATGGCATGATGAAATATCTTATCTATTGTGCCCAAGGTTTCAGTCAGGTTCTGTGATATGTATACGTTTACACAGAGATCTCAAGAATAATCTCTAACCATGTGGTTTGGCTTCCATCTTCTACCATTCTGGTTAAGACTGAGAGCCAATCTAGAGTGCTAGAGGCTATTTTTGGGTTTCAAGTTCTAAGAAGAACGGGTTGGTGAATTCCAAGCCAGATATGCTGGAACCCTTGGTACTTAATTGCATAGGTTCTTTGACCATGGACTTTACATTTATTTACATTGGTCTTATTCCTATTGACAACATTTCATCCGTTTTGATTGATACACTAGTGGTAAGAATTTATTCATACTTTAAAATTTCCTATTTTCTGCTCAGTGATACTGGGTTTTATTTTTTGCAAAATGTGTCAAGGCTTATTTCTCACGTGTGACTGTTGTCGGTCATAATCTTCGTGCATACCGTTATCGTTTGCATGAGAAACATTCTGCGTGAAGATAACGCATTGATAAAAACTAATCAGTGTCTGAATATGCCATGTCAAATAGTACCGGTGGTATGCCAAGATATTTTTTCAACTGAAAAATCATAAAATTATATTTCCGTAATTCAGCACACCGTTGAGCCTGTCTTGGTGTATCAGCAAAGTTTATACTCATATATTTTGCATTAAGACTATATAAGAATTATGTGATGTGATCATACGGCAGGGGATAATTAAAGTTGTTTACAAGCCTTTATTCTGAATATATATCTGAAGCAATATAATGTGCTTAGATTAATATGTCTTACAATACAAATACAATACAAATTTATTTGTTCACTCAGTTCAGATTTTACATGAAATCAGGAGGGTTTATATAAAAACAATTTGTCTTTAGATTTGGAGATAAAATCGTTTAAAATGTTATGTATATAATATCGACCGGGTACGAGGTCGTTCTTTGTAAGAAAAACCTTCGCATGGGTTACATGTAAACTTAGGAGTAAAGTTAAGAAATGTCCTAGGTTTCTTTATAATCCTTATCTTCCTAAAATGCATCTCTGAGTTTAAACTATATATCATGTGCATTTTATCACATTTGAGCCACGTAACTTGGAATGCAATAATGACTTTTTTCAATACTGAATCAGCGTATTTCAATTTCCACAATGGTGTTATACAACAATTGTTTGATTTGTGAGGTCTTTCCTCTTATCCAGAAAAAAGATTGTCATCTATTGATTGTCTCATTGTTATAGAAAGATAGGGGTTGTCTTAAGCAGTAACAAAAGATATGAAATTGCAATAGTCTCTTTTGTTTTTAATTTGTTTACAAATAACTTCAGAATTGAAGTTACTCTGTGTGCACTTAAAACACGAGTTAGTGAGTTAGTTACCCTCAATATCAATATATCTCTTCATCTATGTAGAAGTATGACTGTCTGTCTGTCTGTCTGTAAGTGTCTTTATCTCATCTCTTATCTTGTGTATCTCATGTCCACTGTCTTTATTCTTTCTATTATCTTCTCTTTATTTGTCTGAGTGACTCTTTACCCAGATTCCGTAGATAGATATGTTGAAATATATTTATATGTCTAATAATTGCTCTTTGGAGTCAGTAAGACCACTTTTCATCCGTCTTAAAATTCCCCATTCATAATCTATTTATCTCTTTTTTTCTCTCTCTCTCAATGTCTACTTACTCTATCATTTTATTTATCTATTTCACAAGTTATACAATATGCATTGTTCAACTCTGTTACTTTGATAATGTATTGTAAAATGGTTAATAGGAAAACGTTAAATAATAAAGATATAGCAGTTGTACGCGACTTGAGCGGACAACCCTCGTATGTTTAATTAGGGTTCTGTGCCATTTTCACATCTTTTTTATTAACTTAAATGTGTTTTCTACTTTCGTCTGCCGGTGCTGCTGATATTGAAATGTTGATTTCTAACAGACAGTTTTTTTTAAAGATGTGTGTTGAGAGTATATTTGTATAATTCAGATTCATTCGTGTCAACTAGTAGTCAATTTTTTCAATGTGAAATAAATTCTGGCGGCTGAGATGCTGAGTTTACGCTGTCATTCTTCTTGACTGCTGTACTGCTGGGCTGCCAACTTCACATTGTCAGGCTGCTGCGCTGCCAATTTCACGCTGCCAGGCTACTGGGCTGCCAGCTTCACGCTGCCAGGCAGCTACGCTGTCCATTTCACGCTGCCAGGCTGCTGGGCTGTCCATTTCACGCTGCCAGGCTGCTGGGCTGTCCATTTCACGCTGCCAGGCTGCGGTGCTGCCTTATTAACGCTGCCACACTGCTTGGCTGTCCATTTCACGCTGCCAGGCTGCTGGGCTGCCTACTTAACGCTGCTAGGCTGCTGGGCTGCTTGACTGATGCTTAGTGAAACGGGTACCAGGTGTGTAATAAAGGTTATGTACATGATGGGAAAGTTACACCATAAACCTGTCCGTGTTCTACGTGCTAAACTTACAATTTATAGGTAAACCTACAATTTAAATTGTAGGTGAACCTATAAATTTGTAGGTAACCCTACAATATTGTAGGTGAAACTATAGAATATGTAGGTGAAACTATATATTTTGTAGGTAAACCTATATATTTTGTAGGTAAACCTATTATTATAGGTAAACCTATACTGGTAGACTTTTGACCCAAACGGTACGCCATAGTTGTGGGATGTTGGCCCACTCCTGCACAAGAGCATTGCGTAATTCTGCAAAATTGCGTGGAGGAGGATTTCGCGCATAAACCCTCCTACCAAGCTCATCCCAGAGATGCTCAATAGGAGCCATGTATGGAAACTGGAAGCGGTTTCATCTATGGGCTCTTAGTTGTTACACGGCGTTGGCCCGGGCGTGGTCGGTCTTTGACTGTTCCTGTAAGTCGAAGACGTCGTTCTAAACGTAACATTTTAGAATGGTGGCAGTTGAATTGCCTTGCATCGGCTGTATGGCTCATCCTGGCGCGGAACATACCGATAGCTTCTGATCTTGCATGTTTATGTAACCGCGGCATCAACGTGGTGTGTAAAATAAATCTACACTATGTTTTTTCGAAAGTTAAATCGCCAATGTACATGTTTGTGACATTCAGGTCTAGCATGGGTACTTCCCACGAGCGGCACGTGTAAATTATGGTAAACCGTATACGACAAGACACTAGCATAAAATACCTCGTGTTTATTTATCAAATTCAATAGATAATGAACGTATTATCTCATATACACATAAAACTTTGAGTTTAAGTAAAAAGGGGCCATAAAAAAGAGGTCGCACAAGTGGTGCGTTTTCAAAGGCATTCAGTGTATATTAAGTAAAACTAACCCCAGTGTAAATATTGAATATGATAACCTAGATGTGAATCTCAAAATTGTTGTTCTTTTGTATGGTGATGTTATATTTGCAAATAGTGAGAATGCCTTTATAAAGTCCATGGAGAACTTTGAAATGTACACATTTCGTAAATTAAAATTTTTTACCAGCTTTAAATAGTAATTATATCAATACTTTATGTTTCCAAAGGAAGAGTGAGAATGATTGTCAAAAACTTATTTACATAAGCCAATTAATCTTGGATATGCTTAATTACTTACGGAATTCACCTGTCATTTTCTAGACCTCTAATTGTACTTATTAAGCGTATTTTATGTTATTTTATAGCTATATACGAGTAGAATAAGATATTATATAGAAAATAATCCCGAAAGTCTGGTTCATTTATTTATTACCTTTGTTAAATTGTAATATGTCATATTATAATATTTATACCTACTTCTTTTTGCAGGGGGCCTCCGTGGCTGAGTGGTTATAGTCGTTGACTTGCAATCTCTCAACCCCTCACCGCTGTGGGTTCGAATCCCGGTCTGGGCACTTCGGATTTTCCAAGTGAGGAAGCCTTCCAGCTGGCTTG
>JAULCC010288698.1:0-12145 GCA_032358795.1 Nuttallia obscurata | reverse complement strand
TGTTTTTACCACGCTGCGTGTTTATTTTTAAACTAAAATTTATCAAAATTATTGAATTTGTTAGATAAAATGATAATATTTGTGACATCAGTGCATAAAATTAATAATGTATATCTTCGTGTCACTTGCTACCGAAAAATGCGTTAGTTGACCGAAAAGTGGTTGTAGGGGGATACTTTATGAATTAACTACCTTTCTGAAGTATGTTCATTCTTAATTCCTATGATGTACATATTTAGTTGGTTTCATCATTTCTCTTTGTATTTCTATTTTTGTAATTGTTGTTTTAATGCTTCTCTATATCATCGTCGAATACTAATATATGACTCTTTGTGTACCGTGAGCGATTTTACTACCAGTAGGAATATGTCGTACCAATGAAAGATTAATGAAGCAAATTGCATCAACATTTTGGTGAATCATTTATAATAAAACGCAATTATTCAATGTGGATCATTTAATTTACAGAAAATGTGTTTCGAGAAAAAGCCGAGGACAAAGTATTATCAATACGTGCAAGCTAAAAACATCTATACACATGATTTTATATGTGATATATTATAAAGGTGAATTTCTCCGTTGTCAATATTCGAAGTGCAATAAATAAGTATCCAATCAAATAATCTGAAAGATATCGTCTTCTCTCATTTGATCATGCAAATATGAATTAATTCCTCAACAGACTGTACCATGCTATACGAGGGTCGTTCCATAAATGTTACCATATTTTCTTTTATCTTGAAAATCATGCAATTTGTCCACAAAACCACTTCATGTCGGTATAATGATCAAATATATAGGTGAATGGTCATGTTCACTGACCTTGGTACAGTGTAATACTTAATAGTGCATTCATTACACTATATGCGAAATGACTGTAAAAAGGGCCGAAAATGTGTTTGAAAATAAGGGTTACAGTAAAGGAAGGTCGCTAAAAAGACCTTTGGCTTTTTTCATGAAATATGTGACAGTTGAGGAGGGTCACGTCTCACAGAAATCTCTGCAAGAAGATGAGTACACTTTATAAAATACTGCTCGTCCAGAACGTCATAAAACAACTACGACGAAAAGCAACTTCGAAAGAATCCGCAATATCCTAACGAGGATGCTCAATAGGCAATTGACCAGAATGACAAACACGTTCTTAGCTAGAGATCATGGCATTTTGAAGAAACACCAAAAAATAGAGAGATACATTTACATGTAAAATGTATATCCAACTTGTGAACACATGAACTAAGAAAGACACATGTAATAATGACAAAAGAACTACTAAAAGGTATAAGAATGCAGCAAAAATGCTCTGAAAATGTAGTTACTGATGATGAGACCCGGCTATTTTATTTAAATCATAGCAAAAGGTTTTAAACCGAATCTTGGCAACTAGAAATGCGAAACGGGAATTATTTGTACATAACGAAGAAAAACTGTAAGAAGGTGTTGAATGCTACTTTGTTTTTTTTTATAAGGGTCCAGCCATGCAAAATGCGGTGTGATAGGACCCGTTGTATAAAGGGAAAAGTTTTACAGAAATTTTCTCATAAAATTGAACAACTGTAACAAAAGTCGACGCCTAAAACAAAACTTAAATATGTATGACAATGCATCGGCTCACAAGGCACACATTGTGACAACTTTTTGAAGTCGCAAAATGTCAACGTCCTTATACACCCTACGTATTCGCCAGTCCTAGCTCATTGCAACTATTTTCCCTTTGGACCCTCAAAAAACTATTTGTCTGGAAAGAGATAAAGTTGAAAAATGGCTTGAGATCAGCTGTTTATCAATGTCCGATGGGTATCCCCAATGAAGAGTATAAAAACGCTTTCGAAAGTTGAATAACCGGCTAAAAAGTGTGGTTTGGCTGACGGTGAAAATTTGAAGGACGTCACAAAAAAGCATTGGAGTAGAGATGTGAGTGACATTATTTATGGAACATCCCTCGTATCGATGATTTTGACGTCACTAATCAATGATTTCATTCAAACGACTGAAATCACAGACACTATGACATGCTTTACTTAGCAAGTTTAATAATAATTAAACATCGTCTGGAATATGGACATATGATGGTGGGTCTACAACAAATTCTTTATTTTCCATAAGATCAGCTTCTTGTGGTTCCATTGTGCCAATGACATCAAACTCCTCTCTCACTATGTCTTTCGTCACCACTTTTTCTACGACTTCCTCCATAATTCTGAGGTACAGGAAGAAAGATGTATGTTAGTATAAAATGACATCACAAACATGGTGGTACCCATTGAATACTACACAATTAAAAACAAATCACATCATTAAACGCGTTCGTGATATCTAACCTCGTATAAGGGTCGTCCGAAATACCCTCCGAGCTGCGGAATGTAAACACTATTGTAACAGTAAAAGCAGAAATATTCACTTGGAATCAGATGGAATTTTACAAAGTAAGCTACAGGTCTTCAGTAATAGTTTTTATACATGGTTAAATACACTGGCACTAGATTTGAGCTTTATTATGGCCTTGAGTAAAACATATTGAAGCAGAGTGTCTCAATGTCATTGACTTGAAATAACTTGGCCCTGCGGCGATTTGTGTTTGTAGGTTAAAACCCCGCACACGAAAGGAGGATTTTCAGCTAGCTCGTGGAAGGTCGGTGATTTTGTAAAGGAATACCTGGTCCCGTACTCACAAAGCATTTTGCAGTCTCAGTTGAGTATGGGTTTGAAATTATTTTCGGCTTGATTTTTGCAATCTTTACCTTTACAAGTTTTATTTCAGCTCATAGTCTATATGGGCATAACATATACATATGTATGTTAAAGAAACTAAAAACAAGAAATAAAAACGGGAAGTAAACATGGAATAGTAAACATCAATCATATCGGCACAATTCGGTGAAGAAAATGTACGAGTATGTCAATCAGTACAATTGGAGAGGATAATTAAGTTTTCATTTAACAAGAGATTTAAGATTTGTTTCATGTAGATCTATGTAAATATATGGTGTATATCTACCGCTCTGACATATACTGTACTTGGGAAGATGGGTCAACAAATTTTCTGTATTACATGTATATTTTTAACAAATAAAGGGAGTTTAATTAATACATTTTTGTCAGTGCTACACATAAGGTTTTGGTATTTCAAAATGATTGTGTGACAAAAAAACATCCAGTTGAATACATTTATGTCTTTAAACTTTAAAGAAAGTGCAACATAGTAATACTATCACGGCAAGATGATATTCTTATTGATACTGAAAAGCGATATCAATTAAAATAGTCATTGCCGTCTCATATTCTACGTTAAAACTTCCAATTCAGATATATGTGGCAATAAAATTTCAACCTCAAAATCAGTTGAGACTGAACAATGTTTTGTGAACACGGGGCTTTGGGTCTGTACCTACAATCACACGCTAATAAGCTGATTGACATGATATTGTCCCGGTGTGATTTTTTTTAAAAACAAATCGTGTTAATGGAACAACAAGGTTTAACAGTAAGCGGCGCCGTTCTTTATGTTGTCAGATACTCTAAATCTTTGCACGACACCGGTATGAATTTCATTGGTCTTGTTCATTCATAAATAGTACTTCAATTTAACACTGAACTGAAATGAACCATTTAAACATGTTTTACGAACCCATGTTTTTTGTCTTCAATACACACCGATAACTGCATTAAGCGAAACATTTATTTATAGTTTTACTTAGCCTTACAATACTGATAAAACTTACGGAACTATCACCGTTACTGTAGCTGTACCATCAGGCTCATCTCTTATTCTGAAAAAAAAACACCCCTGTATTAGGCCAAGTTTCATGAAGATTACAATAAAACATGCAGTTTCTATTGTGTATACAAGGCTTTGCTATATTGTCATCTGGTGACCTAGTTTTGAATCTCAGATGATCCACTTTTCAACTCGACCTAGATTTAATTAAGGATATCACTTTGACTAAGTTTCATGAACATCCTTTAAAAAATGTTGCCTTTATTATGTATACATTGTAGACAGACGGACAGGTAGACATACTGACGGATAGACGGACAGAGGACTGACACAAAGCAATCGCGGTAGCTCACCGCTGACCACCAGCTTAGACGCAAATAAATAAAATAACATAAATTAACGTAAACGGCAGACATTAAACGAACATACGGATATCAGAAACACTGAAAATCCACATTTACATAATACTACCAAACTAACATTGCAAATAAAAACAAATATATGACGTTTACATCATACAATAAATTATACTAATATATGTTTTCAAATGATATAAATTTCTATTCAAGATATGCAGTCACAAATGTAAAACAAAAACTTACTCATCGTCAAATGTTTTGTATCCTTGTCTGCCACAATGAGTTTTGCATCCGCCAATCAAAAGCAAGCTGATAGCAAATAAAGTGACTGCTGGAAATACAATCGCTGCCCAGGGAATAGTAAAGCTACAATCGGTCTCCTCGCACCTGGTTTAAACAAACGAATAATGCATGGCGTTATAAATAGCAGGTTTTTATCAAACAGTATGCGTAGGTAACCAATAGTAATACGTAAACCAACATAAAGACATTACCTTTTTTGTGTGATTCAGACTGATTTTAATGCATTTGGTATGTTCTGCTACCATCTGATAATTTTAGTAATGGTACATACACATTATTAACACTGCGCCACGGGGCATGGTAATGACTAGCTACATAACTACCATTCTTCTTTTAAAAGACCTTAGTGGGCATTCTTGCCAGATATTGTTAAGATCCAGTTGAAATGCCAAAAACTTTCATATGAAACTGAAAGAAGTGTTTTGTATCTTAACTGCAGCAGAGTCTCTTTTTACAATGTGGCTACCAAAGAGGTAACAACCTATAATTTACTGTTTTACATAATAATCGAAACTGACATGTAATATATATTTACATACTTGCATTTCTGCTGACCGTCTTCTTCAATACACAAATTCATTTCAACACACGTGCCCTTGTACTTATACCAGAAGCACCTAGAATTGATGGGCACTGTAACAAAAATTTAGTTCAGTTTTAGATTGAATATTTAACAATTCTCAAACACTAAAATTACGCATAAGCATGAGTTTCTACACCACTACTGTGAGAAAAAGGGCTATTTTACATGAAAATGGGTTTATCATTGGTTTCCTCTTTGCTAACCTTTTCCTAAAAACATTTAAAATTTTTGTTTTGAACAATCATCAATTAAGTTAGCAGAAAAAACAATAAGAAAGCAAATTTAATTTTTAAAAAATACAGAGTGACTATGTAAATGGTGTCTGCTATTATTTTTAACTTTTGGTTGTTGACGAGTCATCTTATGTGATAAAAGTTAGCCCTGAAATATATGGAAGCATAAAGTGTACAATTATTTATTTTACCGAAAACACTGCTACAGTTATAAGACAATTATCACGTATGAAATTGACTTACCTGCGTCTTGTGGTCCATAAATGAAATTTGCGTCACCAAAAACAGCTGTGCTATTTTTGTCTTTTTTCATGTCATTTATACGGTTTAAGATATCAACACCTATCTCTGTAATGGACTCGTCCGTTAACACTGTTCTGTTCAGATTCAGTACTACTACATATGTGTTGTTGTAATCCGGGGTAGCTCTGTAATCAAACGTTAGCAGCTGATCAAGTTTGTGATCGAAGTGCTGAGAGTACTGGTGAAAAGAGTCATGCTAATTGTGTAGAGAAAATGTGGGTTGCGCATGAATATATTCAATCAAAACATATATTTCATAAATCATTGAAAGTCGCATGAATGAACGAATACAAATATTTACTTCATTGTAAAATATGCATTTCGATATATAAGTTGACATGGGTATTCCGTAATAGAAAAATCACTTTTTTATTAATTTTGACATCGATGAGAAACTCAAGTATAAAACTTTATCCTATATTTATATTTCTTGCGGCGAATACTCTCTGTCTTAAGAAAGGAAGCTGTTATAATTTTCTTGTAAACTTTGATAGTATCGAGTACAACAGCAATAGGAAATCTTAGCATGGCTAACATCCACGTGTTCTTACAACTAAACCCATGTCATTCGTTTAAACGTAAATAGACATATAGCTGCAATTATGGGTTGAAATTTAAAACATTACCAAAGACCCCCACGAGTCTGGCCCGTCAACATATATGTAATCTAGTCAGGACAGAGAATCGAACATATATTGTCTCTGGGAGAATCAATAACACTACTTCTGTTCAATAAAATAAAACCAAGACGCAGTTTTATCAACATAAGTTACTGCGACTGTCATCATTAAAGCCTTGCAGATGTTTGCTTATTTTCTAATTACCAATTTGCCTTCACTGGGAGTTTAAAGGCTACACCATAAACACTGACAATATCATCGCAGAAGCATTCCTTAGAAGCTGAAACATTCTTCTGTTAGACTCGCCGGTCTTATTTTTCTGATATTTATTTTAGAATTAAAGTCTCGTTTACCAAACTTAGAAAGAAGAAGTTGTTACAGATATTTTGAAAATACAGACAATTGCAATTTGAAAACTTGGCCAAACTCGTAAATAACGATTGACATTAAGCAATGACAAAGAGCTGCCAGGTACATTGCTCTAGATTATCGCTTATTATCATTTTTTGTCTTATATTCAATTACTATCGTGATATGTATAAATGCGGTTAAATAACCTGTACATGATAAATATACTCACACAATGCTAGCAATATAAACTGTACCAAGCTCTGTGTCACCCTTCAACAGTTCATCGACAACAAACTGGCAACGAGGAAACATATTCAATTAAGAGCGTGGTCTTACAACGTGAAGATCTAATTACACGTATTTGTCAATCTCATTTTACTTACATTAACCAACTGACAGAGTTTTAAAATAAGCATTGCATTAAGAGCTTTATAAATAAGAATTTCATATTTCTATTAGTTAATATCTGTTTGGAAATAGAAAGCATTATAGAGTGTCAAGTTCTCCAAGGTATAAGCATGTGTTTTAATACAACTTAGCAAGTGTGAGCAATGCATTACTTCAACTAATGAACAGTGATTATATCTTCATTTATCAATAGCCATGTTGTATTTGACAGTGCCATTTGATAATTAAGAAAGTATTAAAACTGTTGGCGAACTCCAGGACAGACGCAATGATAGATCGTTGTAAAATTTCTGTTTTAAATTAGCTCCGTTAAGTGTAATAGTAAATACCGTGTTATTTGGTAAACACTTTTGTGCAATGAGGTAGTAAGTAGCATGTTATTTGGTAATTAATATCTTCCTTTAAAGGTGCCGCGTGATAGATAATATCAAGTTTGATCATTAATATCGTGTCATGTGATAGTAAATATAGTCTATTTGATAGCAGTAGTAGAATTCTAGGATTAGCGTCCCTCCTGAGCTTATTTGATAATTCATATCGTTCTTTTTTTAAGTTATATGTCGTGTTATGTAACAGTACACATCCTGTCAGGTGGCAATTACTATCGTGTCATGTCAGAGTAAATATCGTGCCATGATATAATAAATATAAGTATGAATATCGTGTCATGTTAATATAAATATCGTGGCATGTAAATGTTAATATCGTGTCATGTAAAAGAACATATTGTGTCATGTTTAAGTAAAAGTCTTGTCATGTGGAAGTTATTATCGTGTCATGTGATAGTATGTATCGTGTCATGTGACAGTTTTCATCGTGTCATATGATAGTATATATCGGGTATTGTGATACATGTAGTAAATATTATGTCATGTAATAGTTAATATCGTGTAAAGTTATTGTAAATATTTGGTGATGTGAAATTGATATCCTGTCATGTGATAGTAAATATTATTTCACGTCATAGTCAATATCGGGCAATGTGATGTTTATATCCTGTAATGTCATAGTATATATCGTGTCATGTGATAGTTTGCATCGTGATTATGATAGTAAGTAGCGTGTCATGTGTATAATATTATCGTGTCATGTGATAGGTAATATCGTGCCTTGTGAAAGTTTTATATAGTGCAAAGTTATAGTCACGTGGTGCTTATATTATGTCATATGAGAGTTAAAATCTTTCCATGTGTAAGTAAATCATACTATTTTATGGAATACATCGTGTCATATGTTAGTTAATATCGTGCCATGTGAGGGTGATAAGCGTGTCAAGTAAGAGTAAATATTGTTTCAGTTTTAAAATAATATTGTGCCATGTTGAAGTAAATATTGAGTCATGTGATTGTGAAAATCAGGTATCTAATTAAATATCGTGTCATTTGCTTAGTAAATTTTTTCACAAGATAATCAAAATCGTGTCAAGACATTGTAAATATCGTGTCTTGTGTTAGTAAATGATACTATTTTATGGAATACATCGTGTCATATGGTAGTTAATATCGTGTCATGTGAGGGTAAATAATGTTTCATGATGTAGTTGATATCGTGTTATGATGTAGTAAATATTGAATCATGTGTTGGTAAAAATAAAGCATCTAGTTAAATATCGTGCCATTGAGTTGATGATATTGTATCATACGATAATCAAGATCAAGTAAATATTATGTCACAGTAAATATCGTGCCATGCAATAATAATACATGTATCACACAAAGTGAAGTTTATATCCTGTCATGTGAAGGTAAATATCGTGTCGTGTCATAGTAAAAATTATGTTATGTAAAGAAAACATCGTGTCATTGAGAGTAAATATCGTGTATAGTAAATATCGGGTAATGAGATGTTTATATTCTGTCATATGATAGTGAATATCGTGTCATGTCATAGTACGTATACATCGGGTATTGTGATAGTAAATATTGTGTCACGTGAAAGTAAATATCGTGTTAATATCGTGTCATGTCATAGTATATATCGGGTATTGTGATAGTAAATATTGTGTCACGTGAAAGTAAATATCGTGTTAATATCGTGTCATGTCATAGTATATATCGGGTATTTTGAAAGTCAATGTTGTGTCATGTTACAGTGAATATCGTGTTAATATCGTATTGGGTAATGTAAAATTGATATTCTGTTATGTGATAGTAAATATTGTGCCACGTGAAAGTAAATATCGTGTCATAGTATATATCGGGTATTGTGATAGTTAATATTGTGTCACGTGAAAGTAAATATCGTGTAATTATCGTGTCATGTCATAGTATATATCGGGTATTTTGAAAGTCAATGTTGTGTAATGTGACAGTGAATATCGTGTTAATATCGTATCGGGCAATGTTAAGTTTATATTTCGTCATGTAATAGTAATTCTCATATCATGTCATAGTATATATTGGACAATGTGATGTTTATATTCTGCCATGTGATAGTAATTATCGTGTCATGTCATAGCATATTTTGGACTATGTGAAGTTTAAATACTACCATGTAATAGTAAATATTGCGTCATGTCATAGTAAGTAGCGGGAAAAGTGAAGCTGCATATTTGTCATGTGATAGTAAGTATCGTATCCTGTCATAGTGAATATTGGGCAAAGTGAAGTTTATATCCTGTCATGTAGTAATTAACATCGTGTTATGTCATAGTAAATACTGGGTAATGTGATATTTATATCCTGTCATGTGATAGTAAATATCGTGTCATGTCATACTAAATTTTGAAATATGTAATAATAAAGATCGTGTCATGTAAATAGTGTATCATGTCATAGTACAAAGCGTCTTATGGGATAGTTCATAACGTTAAATTGAGAAATAAACACCATCCCCTGAGACAGAACATATCGGACCATGAGATTGTAACTTATGTGTCATGTGGTAGTATACAGTTGTTTCATGGGTGTTTGCGGAACAGTCAAAACTGTTGTCCCAAAGTATTGGGGATGCCTTTGGAATTGTTGCCCAAGGCCGGAAGTTTGTCACGTGATAGTAGGTGTTGTGCCATATAACAGTTAATATCCTATCGTTTCATGTGAAAAATGTATTGCCATGTGACAGAAAATATCGTGTCATGTGAAAGTTTAATGATGTGCCGTATCTTGGTGACTATCATTTCAATTGATAGTCTGTATTGTGCCATGTAGGAACAAATATCGTTGTAATTCGAGAATATTGTGCCATATGATAGTAAGAATCATTTTACGTGATAGTTAAGATCGTGTCATGTGATAGGTAGAATGTCGTTGGCAATTTTTGTTCTGCGATAGTAATTTGTATGATTAAAAGTTAATAAATAAAATAGTTTCTAGAAAGCATATTTTATCTCCCCGCCTTGAAACTGATCCAGAGTACCTGCATGTGAGTATTCCATTTAACTAATGGAGCTAAGTATCTTTATAACCACAGATGTACATTTATACATACAATGCATACAAACTCATACCTTGCAATAACCCCATGTCCGTGATTGCTCCGACTGGAACAACTCGGCTTATTTCTAGCATTAATTACAAATGCTGTTGGTTTATTTCCATTAAAGGAGAATAATTCAAAGAATTCTGGAAAGTAACACGATAAATGCTATGGAATTTATCATGGTAAGCTTTCGCCTCACCTGATAAATTCCTCCGCCTTGCCAGACTAACGTTTACATCCTTGACATCAGTCTATCATTCTATTAAGTTATGGCATTGTTAGCGGACCATAAACATTCGTGGATCAGTTTCATATATAAGACACGCTATCAAAGTAAGAAGACAAACAGTTTTTTTTTGTGAATTTGGCAGGTGACTACCTGATACCATTATTAACCTTTGCCCTGCTACGGGCGACCGAGATAGAATTGCAAATAGCTTGGATCCAGATTAGACGCCGAGTAACTCGGCGTTTAATCAGGATCAAAGCTGTGTGACAGTCGGCCAACAATTTCTCCAAATATTGGGTTATTCTGATGAATTTTAAAATAAAGGTAGACTACAGTTTAAGCAGACGACATTTGCACAGCAGACTAGAGGTTAATTTTTTGAATTGATATTATGTGTGTCAGGCCTCAAATTCCTCAGTAGCATCTGGACGACTGACGCAGTCTTGTTTCATAAAAGCACTACAGTGTTGCGTTAATTATCCGCTCCTGGTAAATTGTCTGTATAAAATGTTTAGGTTTTACGTTAGCTCCGTAAAGATGAATACGTGTAAAACAATAAATTCTGCTATATGTATAGTTAGTTTACCTTCTCCACATCCGAGGATGGAATAGTTAACTGTATTTCTATGGTTGGGTCGGCGAAAAAACGGTTTGGAACATTTGCTGAAACATTTCAAGGTTTGCTTTAGTATTTCATAAAATTATGCAGTTACCTAATTAGTTTGTTTAATTATCTCATCTTTAAAATCTAGAACTATATTTGTGGAAAGTTTAATAATTAATTTCTTCCGAAAGTTGGTACAATATCTACAAATTTCTATAGAAAAAAATGGCATAAACAAAAAAGCAAAAACCATTCGCATTATAAACATGTACATTGGTATTTTGCTTTAGAAAAATTCTGTAACTTTTTACATGCATCTGTGTTAGATTTCAATATGACTAGAGCAAACAAAATACAGAAAATAACTATATTTGTCGTTAGTTATTATTTATTTCCTATGACTTACTGTTGAAATATCTACACTTTGCAATTAAATAAATGGGAAAAATATGAAATTCACAGTATTAACATTTCATTGCTACTTCAATAAAATGTTAGTTTTTTATTTAAGGTTTCTGTAATAAAAATTTTGTATGGATTTGATATGATGATTAAAGCAAACACTATACAGAAAATAATGAATTGACCACATCGAACTTTGATATGTTTGAATTATTTTAACATACATTGAAATATACTACACAGTTGTATATCGAGAGGAGCTGCACACATACTTTTACATTTATATGACAACAGAGGCACAGACAAAACCTTCTCGTGGTGATATCTACTTTTCTTTTCCGCCTTGTATCTATATATGTTTCAAAAACAAACACTGACATTTTCAGACTTTCCTTTAAAAAGTAAAGATGTGTGCCTATGTCTATTTATGACATGACGTTGCTTATTTCCAATGTAATATAAGTATCACGTATTTTCTTATACAAATGAAACTAGTAGGGTGACAATAGGGATGAAAAAAGGTTGAACCGGGACAGTCATTGCAACAAGCAATGCCTTATACCAAAATGTTTGCCAGGGTGTGTAGTTTCTGAAACCACCGGCATAAATTGG